>JAWRVZ010000329.1:387500-390000 GCA_037043235.1 Rhodeus uyekii | reverse complement strand
CAGTGTTGATTGAGTGCAGTTCAGTGTTGATTGAGTGCAGTTCAGTGTTGATTGAGTGCAGTTCAGTGTTGATTCTGTGCAGTTCTGTGTTGATTCAGTGCAGTTCAATGTTGATTGAGTGCAGTTCAGTGTTGATTCAGTGCAGTTCAGTGTTGATTAAGTGCAGTTCAGTGTTGATTGAGTGCAGTTCAGTGTTGATTGAGTGCAGTTCAGTGTTGATTCTGTGCAGTTCAATGTTGATTGAGTGCAGTTCAGTGTTGATTGAGTGCAGTTCAGTGTTGATTCAGTGCAGTTCAGTGTTGATTGAGTGCAGTTCAGTGTTGATTGAGTGCATTTCAGTGTTGATTGAGTGCAGTTCAGTGTTGATTCAGTGCAGTTCAGTGTTGATTGAGTGCAGTTCAATGTTGATTGAGTGCAGTTCAGTGTTGATTGAGTGCAGTTCAGTGTTGATTCAGTGCAGTTCAGTGTTGATTGAGTGCAGTTCAGTGTTGATTGAGTGCATTTCAGTGTTGATTGAGTGCAGTTCAGTGTTGATTGAGTGCAGTTCAGTGTTGATTCTGTGCAGTTCTGTGTTGATTCAGTGCAGTTCAATGTTGATTGAGTGCAGTTCAGTGTTGATTCAGTGCAGTTCAGTGTTGATTGAGTGCAGTTCAGTGTTGATTGAGTGCATTTCAGTGTTGATTGAGTGCAGTTCAGTGTTGATTCTGTGCAGTTCTGTGTTGATTCAGTGCAGTTCAATGTTGATTGAGTGCAGTTCAGTGTTGATTGAGTGCAGTTCAGTGTTGATTCAGTGCAGTTCAGTGTTGATTGAGTGCAGTTCAGTGTTGATTGAGTGCAGTTCAGTGTTGATTCAGTGCAGTTCAGTGTTGATTGAGTGCAGTTCAGTGTTGATTCAGTGCTGATTCAGTGCAGTTCAGTGTTGATTCTGTGCAGTTCTGTGTTGATTCAGTGCAGTTCAATGTTGATTGAGTGCAGTTCAGTGTTGATTCAGTGCAGTTCAGTGTTGATTCAGTGCAGTTCAATGTTGATTCTGTGCAGTTCAGTGTTGATTCAGTGCAGTTCAATGTTGATTGAGTGCAGTTCAGTGTTGATTCAGTGCAGTTCAGTGTTGATTGAGTGCAGTTCAGTGTTGATTGAGTGCATTTCAGTGTTGATTGAGTGCAGTTCAGTGTTGATTCTGTGCAGTTCTGTGTTGATTCAGTGCAGTTCAATGTTGATTGAGTGCAGTTCAGTGTTGATTGAGTGCAGTTCAGTGTTGATTCAGTGCAGTTCAGTGTTGATTGAGTGCAGTTCAGTGTTGATTGAGTGCAGTTCAGTGTTGATTCAGTGCAGTTCAGTGTTGATTGAGTGCAGTTCAGTGTTGATTCAGTGCTGATTCAGTGCAGTTCAGTGTTGATTCTGTGCAGTTCTGTGTTGATTCAGTGCAGTTCAATGTTGATTGAGTGCAGTTCAGTGTTGATTCAGTGCAGTTCAGTGTTGATTCAGTGCAGTTCAATGTTGATTCTGTGCAGTTCAGTGTTGATTCAGTGCAGTTCAATGTTGATTGAGTGCAGTTCAGTGTTGATTGAGTGCAGCTCAGTGTTGATTGAGTGCAGTTCAGTGTTGATTGAGTGCAGTTCAGTGTTGATTCAGTGCAGTTCAATGTTGATTGAGTGCAGTTCAGTGTTGATTCAGTGCAGTTCAGTGTTGATTCAGTGCAGTTCAGTGTTGATTCAGTGCAGTTCAGTGTTGATTGAGTGCAGTTCAATGTTGATTGAGTGCAGTTCAGTGTTGATTGAGTGCAGTTCAGTGTTGATTCAGTGCAGTTCAGTGTTGATTCAGTGCAGTTCAATGTTGATTGAGTGCAGTTCAGTGTTGATTCAGTGCAGTTCAGTGTTGATTCAGTGCAGTTCAGTGTTGATTCAGTGCAGTTCAGTGTTGATTGAGTGCAGTTCAATGTTGATTGAGTGCAGTTCAGTGTTGATTGAGTGCAGTTCAGTGTTGATTCAGTGCAGTTCAGTGTTGATTCAGTGCAGTTCAGTGTTGATTCAGTGCAGTTCAATGTTGATTGAGTGCAGTTCAGTGTTGATTCAGTGCAGTTCAGTGTTGATTCAGTGCAGTTCAATATTGATTCAGTTCAGTGTTGATTCAGTGCAGTGTTGATTCAGTGCAGTTCAATATTGATTCAGTTCAGTGTTGATTCAGTGCAGTTAAATGTTGATTCAGTTCAGTGTTGATTCAGTGCAGTGTTGATTCAGTGCAGTTCAAATACTGTTCTGATCCAATAGTGTATTAGTGCATTAAATCAATAATATTACTCAATATGAATGATCTTTTAAAGCTTGTTGTTGTGTTTTTAGGAGCATGGGCACAGACTCTCTGTTCTGTGATTGTCAGCTGCAGTGGTTGCTGTCATGGGTCAGGATTCAGTCCGTGCGTGTGGGTAATGAATCCGTATGTGTGTATCCGAGCCGTCTTCATGGACTGGAGATCCGCAACCTTCAGGAACACCAGCTCACCT
>JAWRVZ010000329.1:342500-382500 GCA_037043235.1 Rhodeus uyekii | reverse complement strand
TATCACTATCTAACATGTCGCTAGCATGACTTAGCTTAACTAGTATGTGGCTTGCAAGATTTAGCATTAATTAGTCATTTTAAAGGTAATCCTAATCAAAATAGCTTCAGGTGGGGTTTGGTTTGTCTGCTTCATGTCTGATTTTGCGCTATGTTCTCCTTGGTTGTGTCCGTGTTTCAGACGGACCGCTGGAGCTGCCCGTCCTGCAGCTCATCCCCACCCAGAGGCAGCTGGTGTTCCGGGGGGACCGTCTGCCCCTGCAGTGCACCGCCTCGTACCTCGACCCGTCTGTCAGGCTGTCCTGGAGCCACGAGCAGCGTCCCGTCCACATGCTGGAGGAGAGAGGCCTGTACGTGGAAGACAGCATCATTCACGACTGCTGCCTCGTTACCAGGTGAGACCATAACATTCACACACAGTGAAAAAGTGCTTCAAACAAGCTGTGGCAGATTCAACGGTTGCATGTCTCTGAGCAAAACACTGTAGCTCGTTTCTGAATGAATCAGCGTTGAGTGAATGATTCAGTGACTTCCTCGTGTTTTGTACCTGAATGAATTTTAATGAATTGGTTGCATGAATTAATAAATATTCCTGAATGAATCAGTGGCTGTGTCTGAAATTGCACTGGAGAGATTAAATTAACTAAAATTGTGTCCGGCTCGCTAAGTGTCCGAATTCACTCACTCGTTTTCATTCACACCTTCAAGTGAACTATATTAGTGGGTATAGGGGGGATTTCAGTTGTATTGGTTGAGTGAACGAATCAACATTCCTTAATGAATCAATGTAAAATGTGTCGGTTGAGTGAATTAATCAACCTTCCTGAATGAATCAGTGTTAAAAGAATCGGTTGAGTGAATGAATCAAGATTCCTGAATGAATCAGTGGTAAAAGAATCGGTTGAGGGAACGAATCAACATTCTTGAAGGAATCAGTTTTAAAATAATTTTTTGAGCGAACAAATCAACATTCCTGAATGAATCAGTGTTAAAAGAATTGGTTAAGCGAACAAATCAACATTCCAGAATGAATCAGAGTTAAAAGAATCAGTTGAGTGAACGAATCAAGATTCCTGATTGAATCATTGTAAAATGTGTCGGTTAAGCGAACAAATCAACATTCCTGAATGAATCAGTTCTAAAAGAATCAGTTGAGTGAACGAATCAAGATTCCTGATTGAATCAGTATTAAATGTTTCGGTTGAATGAACGAATCAACATTCCTGAATGAATCAGTGTAAAATGTGTCTGTTAAGCAAACAAATTAACATTCCTGAATGAATCAGTGTTAAATAAGTTGGTTAAGCAAACGAATCAACATTTTTGAGTGATTCAGTGTAAAATGTGTCAGTTGAGTGAAGTAAAGAATGATTCACAGTCACTAATGGCATACAAATTCAAAGACCAGAACTGTTGTGGAAAATCAAAAACTTTTATTATATTGAATTTTAGTTACAATTTTACTTGATTTAATTAAAAAGATTATTAAAAATATTTGTGATTTATTTCAAGGCACACCAAAACTGTATTATCTTACTAGAGTTTGATAGCTATGGCAGTTATTGACTTCTTCATTATGATTTATTATGAGTTAATGGACCTTAACATGACTAGGGTTTAGGATTAGTAACTCTGAATTGGATTTTTATGTTTATTATTATAAAGGTGAGTGGAGTCTCTGATCGGTCAAGGTGATTAATCCGCTGAATTTTGGCAGACTATTATCCTGAAACTCTATTTGTCTTTTCCAAAATGTATCAACGGTCTTGTCAATTGATAATACACCATTTCTCTTATTAAACATCAAAGCAGAAGAGATACAGGTCTTTTAGCTGGAACACTTATCCTTGCACATTGGAAGATTAGAGTTGTTTTTATGGAATGAGGAAATGATGACGGCGCAAAGTTTTCCCGAATCTGATGTCTATGGATAAACATTTCTTTGTAAGACAGCCTTGCCAAAAAATTTTTTTAATTTTTTAATTTTAATTTTTTTTAAATAAATATAACAAGTAACTGTGTGTGTCTGTTGCTTCCAGCCATTACAATACTCTCTCTCACACACACACATACACTCACACACATTCTTGTACATCTATATTTGTGAGTACATTCATTGATACCATACCCATCTCAACTAACAGACTAACCTGAACCCTGACCCTAAACCGACCCTTAACCTCATTATAACCTGATCCCTAAAACCAAGTCGCACACACTCATAGACACACACACACCTCTCTCTCACACACTCACAGACAGACACACACACACACACACACACACACACACACACACACACACACACACACACACACACACACACACACACACACACACACACACAGACACAGACACACACTCATCCTGTGTGCTGAATGGCAATTGCAGTTTACCTTTTCTTATCAGCGCCCTTGATAGTGATCTGAAAGGACATGACTGAATTGTGTTGGCCGGTGTCCAGCGGCTCCGAGGGTCCGTGAGTCCCTGTGGAGGTTCGGCAGGCGTGTTTCAGCAGTCGCTAAGAGTTGGGCAGGTTTAGCGCGCTTAAAGAAACATATGCTGCATGGTAATTAGGGCGATAATGCGCCACATGCCGACTCTCAAGCACTTCACAGACCACCGTGCCTCTTCCTCTGGCTCTCTCTCCATTTCCCACACACACATACACACACACACACGAGTCTGTTTGTGTGAAAGTGAACCATGTGGCGGTTAATTACTTCAACTAGCTCTCACCACAGTAAGGTCTGAGCATAAATATTGATGAAGTGCAGACAGAAATATGTTTCCCCGTGTCAACAAGTCAGTTTTGCGGAGGATGGAGCGCTGCATGCCGGCGATAGAGTGCTGGTGTTTCCTCAACTTCACACGAGCGCTAATTTCCCTTCATTAGTGAACTTGTTTATTAGTATGCAAAGGAGACACTGACTCATTCAGCCGTCATATGAATCATCTGCAGTCCGGCCTCGTTCTGTTCTGACTCAATTCCCTCTCGGATTTCACTCATAATCTCAGGACTAGCTGTGCGAGTCGTTTCTGAAGTCTGATTAGAAAGTGAGTTGAAGCAGATTGATTAGTTAAAAAGTGCTATACATCTAGTTTAATGCTTTGTTTAATAGCCTCGCTGGATATTAAATCTAAATAGAAACATAAATCTGGAGAAATTCAAGTTCAAATGTGTTTCCCACATGATATCTGGTGCAAAATTGGAAATTCAAATGCAGTGATATAATTTACATTTTCCTTCAATGGTATTAACGTTTAATTTAAAATCTACATTGCAATTAGCAAAATTATTAGCAGAAGGGATATTTGGGATATTTTTAATTTGTTAACGCAATAAGGATGGAAAGGTTATCTTTTAAATGTAGTTACACTCACAACATTTTAAATTAAAAATTAATAAAATTAATAATTAAATTAAAAATTAATTTGTATATCTTAAATTAAATTGTGTGGATTTAAAAATGCATTTACATGTTTACATCTTCCTCTCTTGTTGCTTGTTGAATATTTACATATTCTGTTTTGCATGTCATATTTGCATAATCAGATGGTTTTTAATGTACACCGAATGTGTTTAGCATCAGAATTAAGACTAGAATGAATTAATTACTAGATTTGCTGTGCTTGTTTAAAACAGCGATAATATACTTAACTAAACTAAAACTAAAATCATTTAAAAAAACATTTTATCACAGTTTTTTTTTTTACACAAATACAATTAAATATAAAAAAACAGATTTAGTTAATTTCATCTAGTTGCAAAAACAACATTTCTCATTTTAGTTTAGTTTAATAAAGTAACAAAAAATTAAGTAAAATTTTAAAACAATATATAGACATATTAAATGGACAAAACCTAATAAACATGGCAAAACCCACAATATAATATAATATACATATTATGTATAATAAAAACTAAAAAAGAATTCAAACAATTAATAAAATGTCATAATAGTATTTCTATGATGCTAAAATAACATAATAGATGCCTATAAAATATTTATTTTATTATTGTTGTTTTTGTTATTGCTAAATAAAATACTTAAAATACAAAATCAAAACTATTGTAATATTTCACAGTAAAATAAAACATTTAAATTAAAAAAATATAATAATAATTTATTTTTATATTTGTATATATAAAATATACTATTAAAATGAACTATTAACTATAAAATCAAATTTCTTCTTCAAAGATTCTGAGAAAAAAAGTTTACCAAGATTATAAAATGGAAAATTGTAATAAAAAAAATTCTAATGAATGTTCAGGAATGTCCTGAATTCTTCTGTTGCTAAAAGCTTCTCATTACAAGAACTATGGGAAGATGATTGATGCGTGTTTGGTTCACAAATGTATGTTACATTTACATTCCTGCATTTATTTAAAAGTTGTTGTTTTCTTCATTGTCAGGGGGGGGGGGGGGGTTTGTAAGCTTGTTTTAATGGAATTTATATGCATTTATATATTTATATTTGAACGCTTTTATCGTCGCATTCAAGAATCACATTGACATTCTAATCAGTTCTTGCTTTCCCTGGGAATCGAACCCATGATCTTGATGTTGCAAGCACTGCTCTCTGCTGATAGAGTTAAAGCTATATGTCATTATTCCCTCTGAAACACAAATATTTAGTTAATTAAACTGTAACGTTGCAGTTTAATAATTGCATCAAGCCATATTGTGGTTTTCTTCGCTGAATGATGCGGCTGTGTTTGGTCATGTGACCCGTGTGATTGACAGCTGTCAGCTGTGTTTCAGGTGAGTGTGAGGACACTCAGGACCGGCTGTCATGTGCTGGTGTTTTGTGTCCGGCTCTCATTCTTCTCTCTGTTTTCCGTCGGTCGTTCCAAGACTCGTTCCTGCAGGGACGTGATGGATTTCTTGTCATTCTCATTCTGATTAGGCCTCTCAATTAATCGTCGCTCTCTCCTTGTACATACAAACGGCGCTGCTCTACTTTACGAGTGGAACCTATATGGTAATGTTTCTCTTGGCAGTGACGAGATGCTCTAGAGAGAGAGAGATGGAGAGAGAGAGAGAGAGAGAGACGGGAACGGCCCTGTCTGACTCCACCAGCCAACCAAAACACCACGCTCAGAGTCTCACACACACATGCGCGCGCACACACACACACATTTACACTCTCTCACACTCACAGACACACAAACACACACACACAATTATACTCTCTCTCACACACACTCTCATACTCAGACACACTCTCTCACACACACACACACACGCAGTCTCACACACACACACACACACACACACACACACACACACACACATGCAGTCTCACACACACAAACACACAAACAAACACACACACACGCAGTCTCACACACACACACACACACACACACACATGCAGTCTCACACACACAAACACACAAACAAACACACACACACACGCACACACACACACACACACACACAAACTGTGTGCATGCATGCAGTCTCACTCTCTCACACACGCACACATACACACACACACTCACAGACACAGACACACACACACGCACACACACACACACACACAAACTGTGTGCATGCATGCAGTCTCACTCTCTCACACACGCACACATACACACACACACTCACAGACACAGACACACACACACGCACACACACACACACACACAAACTGTGTGCATGCATGCAGTCTCACTCTCTCACACACGCACACATACACACACACACTCACAGACACAGACACACACACACGCACACACACACACACACACAAACTGTGTGCATGCATGCAGTCTCACTCTCTCACATACGCACACATACACACACACACTCACAGACACACACACACACACACACACACAATTACACTCTCTCTCACACACACTCTCACACTCAGACACTCTCTCACACCCTCACACACACACACACACACACGCATGCAGTCTCACTCTCTCTCACACACACACACACACACACACACACACACACACACACACACACACACACACACACACACACACACACACACACACAGAGTCAGACTCACACACTCACTAACACACACATGCAGTCTCACACACACACGCACTCTCACACGCGCGCACACACACTCTCACTAACACACACATGCAGTCTTACACACACACACACACACACACACACACACACAGCTGTAAGCGTACACGTCGGTGGTGATGGAGTGAGTTAGTGCGGTCAATCCCTATAGTAAAAATATACAGCCTCCATCATGAAGCTCTGCTGTTAAACTGCCAGTGTGCGTGACACACACGTCTCACAAACTACACACACAGTTCTTTCCCTAACGCTGATTATTTGATTTAACACTAGATTGCGGTCAGAGCGTTTTTGCAGGTTAGATGTTTTGTTTTTGACCTGAAGGATGAAAATACATTTCAGGATTGTATGATATAAATGTGCATGTTATTACATTACATTACATTACATGCACTGAATCCTTCACAATATCACCACAAACATCCATTCACCCTAATCTGTCATATCTGATATGCACATTTGTAATATTTTAAAAGAATCATGAGTATCAAATATGATCATCAGGTTTATTTTGTTTATTTTTGGGAGATCTTGATATTTATATGCATTTTATGTAGATATCTGCTATAAAACCTCATTGATTTACATCACAGTCTCAAAGATCAAAATTTCATTACTTTTTGTGCATGTAAATATATCATCTATTCTACAGCAACATTCTTGCTCGTTTTGAGTTTCTGAATAAAATTGAGCCTCACGATATGAGCCATAAACACCTGATGTATCAAATATGCAAACGTGTTTACACTCTGTCTAAAGGTTCAATGAACTCTTCCATTTAAAACCAAATATTGACTATTATTTCGTAGGTCAGGCTTTATAGGATGAAGAAAGGGAATGGAGTTTATCTCTCACTCACACACACAATCTCTGGTTCTCTCGGGTGATTTTTACCCTCTCTGTGGTGATTGGCTCTCGGGTGATGTGATGTGGTAACCATGGCGACTGGAGTTTAATTCTCTCATCATTTGTCTGATGAGGGTTTGTGTCTCTCTCAGGTTAGAGGACAGACAGGCGAGAGACAGACAGACAAACGTCAATGACTTATTCCAGTGAAATTCATTCACTGCTTTAGTATGTTTGTGTTTCGCCGTTTCTAAGAGTAAAACCTTTCAAATAAACTCCTGTCAAGTTCATTGTTTTTCCAGTCTCTTGACTGTCTCACGGAACCTGCTGTTTAAATAGTGTGAAACTCGTCTTTAATCCCATAAACCCAGATTTCACTTAATCATGATGATCTAATGGCGCCTCAGACTCCATAAGCAGCCAATATTTGTTCAACCTTTTGAGGAACATTGAGAATTTTATGATGGAATAGTCAAGAGTCTGATGATCTCAGATCTACCTTAAATCATCCTTAAATAAACCTTGTCACTGAAGCTGCAGAATGAGGAAATGAAGACAAATATTAAAATGTCCAACTCATTATGAAGCACATGAAAATTAAAATGGTTTAATTTCAACATTTTCAGAAGAATTATTTAGATTATCATTATATACATAAATATGCAGTATACTAGTCTCTGCTTACAAAAGCTATATTTATTTTATGAAGTACAATAAATAATTACATACAGTAAAACAGTGTAATATTATATTATCTATTATATTAAAATAATATTATCAATGTAAAACAGCTGTTTTCTATGTGAATATATAATAAAGTGTCATTTATTCCTGTGAATTTATTAGATCATAGGCAATATGGGCCGGCATGTGTTCATAGGTAGGTGTTCTGAGTACAGACAGGAGTTCAAGGAAGGGTTTAGGCCAGGGGTGGGCAAACTACGGCCCGCGGGCCATGTCCGGCCCGTTGGGCTTTTTAATCCGGCCCACCGAACTTGCCGAACCTGTATTAAACCTCCTTCATTTTATATTTCCCTGTAATGTCACTCTGTCGCGGCTGCAAGCAGCAGTGGCACTGCAGCTGTGGTGGAGAGTAGGCGTGTGTCGCAAACCCCTCTACTCCCCCCTTTATGGAGTTAATTCCGTGCTAAAAAGGAACGAGCGCAAAACTGATGTTTGCGTGCGCGTAAATTACATCCGCATGCGGAAAACAGAGCTACACGTAAATACGGGTACCCGCGAGCTCATTTTAATCACTCGTGCACGCGTGACATCTATTCTGCTCGCACGCTAACATTCGCCCGCTCTCGACTGCTGTTTTTGCTTGCGCGAGCACTTTTATTCTTGTCATTCGTGGGGCGGGGCTTGCTTTTGTAATAGTAACACCAAATGTCATTGGTTAGTTCCCTTTTTTCCAGAGGTCAGTTGTGATTGGACGCCTGTGATTGTCAATCAAGAGCTGAGGCAAATATACGATTCAGTCACATTGCATATTATGGTTTTTCTGTTGATTAAATTGTATTAATATTGTTTTGTTGTAATTTCACGTGTCCCAGTCGAGTGATTTAAGACCAAACTATACTTTATACAGGTTTTCTAGGATTTTTTTATAAGTAAATGCACAGGTACAACCTTCACCCCGGCCCCTCTGTCAATTTTAAGAAACCAATGTGGCCCGCGAGACAAATAGTTTGCCCACCCCTGGTTTAGGCACTAGAGGGCACTCAAGAACAGGAGAAGGCTCGGGCACTGGAGGGAGCTCTGGAGAAGGCTCGGGCACTGGAGGGAGCTCTGGAGAAGGTTCGGGCACTGGAGGGAGCTCTGGAGAAGGCTCGGGCACTGGAGGGAGCCCGGGAGAAGGTTCGGGCACTGGAGGGAGCTCTGGAGAAGGTTCGGGCACTGGAGGGAGCTCTGGAGAAGGCTCGGGCACTGGAGGGAGCCCGGGAGAAGGTTCGGGCACTGGAGGGAGCCCGGGAGAAGGTTCGGGCACTGGAGGGCACTCGGGAGAAGGCTCGGGCACTGGAGGGAGCCCGGGAGAGGGTTCGGGCACTGGAGGGAGCTCTGGAGAAGGCTCGGGCACTGGAGGGAGCCCGGGAGAAGGTTCGGGCACTGGAGGGAGCTCTGGAGAAGGCTCGGGCACTGGAGGGAGCCCGGGAGAAGGTTCGGGCACTGGAGGGCACTCGGGAGAGGGTTCGGGCACTGGAGGGAGCTCTGGAGAAGGCTCGGGCACTGGAGGGAGCCCGGGAGAAGGTTCGGGCACTGGAGGGCACTCGGGAGAAGGCTCGGGCACTGGAGGGAGCCCGGGAGAGGGTTCGGGCACTGGAGGGAGCTCTGGAGAAGGCTCGGGCACTGGAGGGAGCTCTGGAGAGGGTTCGGGCACTGGAGGGAGCTCTGGAGAAGGCTCGGGCACTGGAGGGAGCTCTGGAGAAGGCTCGGGCACTGGAGGGAGCTCGGGAGAAGGCTCGGGCACTGGAGGGAGCTCTGGAGAAGGCTCGGGCACTGGAGGGAGCCCGGGAGAAGGTTCGGGCACTGGAAGGAGCTCGGGAGAAGGCTCGGGCACTGGAGGGAGCTCTGGAGAAGGCTCGGGCACTGGAGGGAGCTCTGGAGAAGGCTCGGGCACTGGAGGGAGCTCGGGAGAAGGCTCGGGCACTGGAGGGAGCTCTGGAGAAGGCTCGGGCACTGGAGGGAGCTCTGGAGAAGGTTCGGGCACTGGAGGGAGCTCGGGAGAAGGCTCGGGCACTGGAGGGAGCTCTGGAGAAGGCTCGGGCACTCGAGGGAGCTCGGGAGAAGGCTCGGGCACTGGAGGGAGCCCGGGAGAAGGTTCGGGCACTGGAGGGAGCTCGGGAGAAGGCTCGGGCACTGGAGGGAGCCCGGGAGAAGGTTCGGGCACTGGAGGGAGCTCTGGAGAAGGCTCGGGCACTGGAGGGAGCCCGGGAGAAGGTTCGGGCACTGGAGGGCACTCGGGAGAGGGTTCGGGCACTGGAGGGAGCCCGGGAGAAGGCTCGGGCACTGGAGGGAGCCCGGGAGAAGGTTCGGGCACTGGAGGGCACTCGGGAGAGGGTTCGGGCACTGGAGGGAGCCCGGGAGAAGGCTCGGGCACTGGAGGGAGCCCGGGAGAAGGCTCGGGCACTGGAGGGAGCCCGGGAGAAGGCTCGGGCACTGGAGGGAGCCCGGGAGAAGGCTCGGGCACTGGAGAGAGCTCTGGAGAAGGCTCGGGCACTGGAGGGAGCGTGGGAGAAGGCTCGGGCACTGGAGAGAGCTCTGGAGAAGGCTCGGGCACTGGAGGGCACTCGGGAGAAGGCTCGGGCACTGGAGGGCGCTCGGGAGAAGGCTCGGGCACTGGAGGGAGCTCGGGAGAAGGTTCGGGCACTGGAGGGCACTCGGCAGAGGGTTCGGGCACTGGAGGGAGCTCGGGAGAAGGTTCGGCCACTGGAGGGCACTCGGGAGAAGGCTCGGGCACTGGAGGGAGCTCGGGAGAAGGTTCGGCCACTGGAGGGCACTCGGGAGAAGGCTCGGGCACTGGAGGGAGCTCGGGAGAAGGCTCGGGCACTGGAGGGCACTCGGGAGAAGGCTCGGGCACTGGAGGGCACTCGGGAGAAGGCTCGGGCACTGGAGGGCACTCGGGAGAAGGCTCGGGCACTGGAGGGCACTCGGGAGAAGGCTTGGGCACTGGAGGGCACTCGGGAGAAGGCTTGGGCACTGGAGGGCACTCGGGAGAGGGTTCAGGCACTGGAGGGAGCTCGGGAGAAGACTTTGAGCCAGGGGTCTATGCTAATAGGCCAGATCGTCAACTGGCATGGGCGGTGCTTCTCTCTACAATGATGTCATTGGAAAGGGTCATGTTGAAGCGACTGCTTTCAGTTTATAGGAATAATAAAAAAATAGTGAGTGGACTTTTACCATTATAGGCTAGTTAATCTCAGACTTCAGTGTTCAAAGTTAATTTTGCAGAATGGCTCCCTTTGATAAAAATGTTTTTAGAGATCAGAATAAAACTAATCTGGCTGCAATATTAAAAAATGTGCATGTAAAAATGAAAGTCATTCTGCAGCTCCCAACCCTTCATTGTTCACTGAAGTCGTGCAGCTCAGCCGGTCTATTATGGCTCTCAGCATAAAGTTATGAGCTTGATTCCTGAGAGTCACTCGTGCTGGTAAGATGTATAGCATGAATGCACTATAAGTTACTTTTAGATCTACTAAATTAATACGTTTCATCAAACACAAGAGTGATGAAAAAGGGTTCCTGAGTGTGTTTGTGTCCTTTCAGTATTCAATGTTTCATTAATATTTCATGTTTGTTTACCTGTTCTCGTTGTTGTTCATGCTTTAGCGATACTGACTGGAAGAGAGCCTCTATAGTGGGCAGAACTATTTTCATGCTCTGTGTTTTGAAATATTCATCAGTGAAGCTCCCCGACTTCAACACTCACAGGCCTGTTATTATCCTCAGATTGAGAAATATCAGTGCATGATTGTGAATGCATCCAGTGAAGCGTCCTGGAGACGATTGTGGATGGCTGGACAATAGAGCTCTGTTGTGTGAATGTAGGTCACAGTGTGTATGTGTGTGTTTTTGTGTTCTCATTGATTCTTGTTCTTCTCTTGTTTGGACACATATAGAATTTCAATTTATGTTGAAGAAAATGGGAATATTGTATGCAAAACTCATTGATTTCTAATATGTTATTGGTGTTTGCCAGGATGTTTGATGTATTTGGTTGCCTGGATGTTGCTATGCTATGTTACAAATGTGTTGTTTGTTGTTTCCAGAATGTTACTGTGGTTACTAATCTCTTGTGTGTGGTTGCCAGAGTGTTGCTATGCTGTTACAAATGTGTTGTGTGTGTGTGTGTGTGTAGTTGCCAGGGTGCTGCTATGCAGTGGTTGCTATGCTGTGGTTGCTAATGTTTTGTGTGGGGTTGCTAGGATGTTGCTAGTGTGTTGTGTGTGATTTATTAATGTGCTGTGTGTGTAGTTGCAAGTGTTGTCTGTGGTTGCTATGTTATTGCTATGTGGTTGCTACACTTAATATTTCCAACCATACATAACACATTAGCAACTGCATAGCAACACCCTGGCAACCACACACAACACATTGTGTGGTTGCAAATGTTTTTGCGGTTACGGTTGGAAATGTTGTCTGTGGTTGCTAGGATGATGCTAATGTGTTGTGTATGGTTGCAAATGATGTGTGTGGTTGCTAGGGTGTTGTTATGTGGTTGCAAATGTTGTTTGTTGTTGCTAAGGTGTTGTGTGTGATTGCTATGGCATTGGTAATGCAATGTCGCTTTGAATAAAAGCATCTGCCAAATGCATGTAAATGTGAAATATATTTCAGCTTGTATCATATCATGTGAGTTTGGAGCATCACTTGTGACTCTGTTATTTTTGGCGTGTGATTTTCAGTTTAAAGGGGCACGAGCGCAGCTGTCGGACCACAAAACTCTGCTACAGATGGGTCAGTCTCTAGTGTTGCGCGGGCCGGTCTGAGGGCCTGGGGTCGTTAATCAGGGATCTAAGTGCTGCCAGACTGCAGCAGAGAGGAATAATGTGGCATAATAAGACATCAGGATAATTTATGCCCCTTTTTACCTGGATAGTCTCACAAACAGATACTAAACAAGGCTACCTTGTATTTTTCAAAGAGAATTGTTCATTTCTACCGCAGTAAATCTTTCATAATGTTACTTGTCATCTGTTTTAATGGTGAAATGTGTATTTTCCCCCATCTTATTTATTGAAAAAAAACAATCTAGATCATAAAGACTCTGAAATGTGTTCTTATCTTGTTGAGCCAGTAAGCAGCTACCTAACAACACATTAAAAGCCACATTGAAACACCCTAGCAACAGTCTAGCAAACCCTAGCAACCACATAGACAAAAACCCTATCCAACACCTAAAATACTCTAAAAACCACATGCAACAGCATGGCAACCACATAGAACACCCTAGCAACCACATAGAAACACAATGACAACCACTTAGCACACCCTAGCAACCACATTGTAACAGCTTGACAACATCCTAACACCCTGGCAACCACATAACAACACCCTGGCAACCAAATAGCAAAACCTTGGTTAGATTTTTTGTAATTATTTTTGTGCCTTCAGATTTTTCATGCAGAATTCTAGACAGCTGCTTTAATGCTGTGTTTGAGCTAAATGTAAATCTAATAGTCAACTACAAAAGAGAGAGAGAGAGAGAGTCTGAGTGAGAGTGTGTGTATAATTGTGTGTGTGTGTGTGTGTGTGTGTGTGTGAGAGAGGGAGAGTCTGAGACTGAGTGAGTATATGATTGTGTGTGTGCGTGAGTGAATGAGTGAGTGAGAGTGAGCGTGAGTGTGAGTGAGAGTGTGTGTGAGTGAGTGAGTGAGTGTGTGTGTGTGTGTGAGAGAGAGAGAGAGTCTGAGACTGAGTGAGTGTACGTGTATGATTGTGTATGTGTGAGCAGTGCCGGCCCGAAGGGTTGTGGGGCCCTAGGCGAGATAAAAAAATTGAGCCCACTGGTGTAAAAACAGCGAGAAGAGAGCACAAAAAATACAATTTCAATGTTTAAGTGTATACATTGTTATAAAACTTTAAGTTTGATTTAAATAAGTTTTCAAGTGTGATTCGGACATGGCTGAGAGGTTAAGGCGATGAACTATGGATCCACTGGGGTTTCTCTGCGCAGCTTCGAATACTGCCGACGACAACAATTTTGCATTTTAATGGGGTGTTTTTGGAGGGCTTGGAACGGATTAGACATTTTACATGTAAAATGTGTTCCAAGAAACGAAAAACTCATTATACGAAGTCCGCCTCGGAACGGATTAATTTCGTATCTCGAGGTAACACTGTACCTCGATCAAAATAGCAACCAGACTTATGACGTTATATAAGACTTATTTAAGACACTTTCTTGAGTATATATCGAAAGGAATTTACAGAGATATGTGGCTAAGTGGAATATGTGGAATCTGTACTAGGAATACGTTACGACATTCTAGTTCATCCAATAGCCTATTGCGGGAGGTGTTATGCTAAATAGAGTGTGGTGCTGCTGTGTATGTTTCTAATCTTTTTTCCGCTTTTATTTAGACAGTTTTTTTATTTTTATTATTATCGTTTTCAGCTATTTGTCATGTATGAATTATTCAGAGATATTCTTTTAATAAAATATGTTTTATATTTTGCTCACCGTCATTGTGAATTGTATGGTGTTTGATCGGGTCTGTGCACTTCTGAATCGTTGTAATTGACATATGACAACTCCTACTATGAGTGGACGTTTGAAAAAAATAAAACTTCTACAAATGTGTGACATCATGTGCGGGTCGCGGGGCCCTCAAATCAAAGCGGGGCCCCAGGCGACCGCCTGTATCGCCTGTTGGACGGGCCGGCTCTGTGTGTGAGTGAGTGAGTGAGTGTGTGTGTGTGTGTGTGAGAGAGAGAGAGTCTGAGACTGAGTGAGTGTACGTGTGTGTGTGTGTGTGTGTGTGTGTGTGTGTGTGTGTGTGTGTGTGTGTGTGTGTGTGTGTGTGTGTGTGTGTGTGTGTGTGTGTGTGTGTGTGTGTGTGTGTGTGTGTGTGTGTGTGTGTGTGTGTGTGTGTGTGTGTGTGTGTGTGTGTGTGTGTGTGTGTGTGTGTGTGTGTGTGTGTGTGTGTGTGTGTGTGTGTGTGTGTGTGTGTGTGTGTGTGTGTGTGTGTGTGTGCGTGCGAGTGAGCGTGTGTGTGTGTGTGTGTGTGTGAGGGATTACGGTCTTGATCAGTCTCTTTCTCTGAGCCTCTAATCATTTTTACTGTGAAAGATTTGAATGTGCTCACTGAGCCACTTACTATTCCACTGCTAGCGTTTGCATGCATGAACCGTTAACATCCCTCAATGTTTCCCTCAAAAATGTTATAGAAACGAAGGAACAATAAGAAACTCTCAGAAATTCTAGCATGTTCAGAGCTGAAAATGTCAGTAATGTCAGTGTTAGATAACACGATACGGTTCAGTTTGGTTCCTGGTTTTGTGAGATTCACTCACTCGGTGTCGTCTCACCCCGTCTCACAGCGAGCTCATCCTGTCCAACATTGATGTCGGCGTTTCTGGTAATTGGCAGTGTCACGTGACCAGTTCCCGTGGAAACAGCTCCATCGGCATGGAGATCGTGGTGCTGGAGACGACGGCGCTGTACTGCTCGGCCGAGAGGGTCAGTAGCAACAAGGGTGAATTCAGGTGTGTGTGATCAGCCAACCATCAACAACGTCACACACACACGCCGTTACTTAAAACTCACTTCGTTGTGATTGTGCATAAGTGCCTCTTTTCTCCTCCTATTGTTTTTAATGTCAGGGTTCAGATTGGTATTTTTATAGCTTCATGTTCTTTGTTTATGTGGGACACATCTGTAATGGGCTGGAAAATCAGCCTGTTGTTTCCAGAGGAATTAGTGTTATTTGTTACTGAGCGTTTGTGCTTCACTGGCAGCAACAATAGGACACTGTTCATATCCACAAACCTCAAGTGTTGTGTAAAACTCAGAACATCGATTTCCTGAAAAGATGCTTAAGCCACACCTGCACTACCGTTCAAAACTTTGAGGCCAACCATGTAGCACACCCTAGCAACTCCATAGCAACACCCTTGCAACCACCCAGCATTCCCTGGCAACCACATAGCAACACCACGTCAACTACTCAGCATTCCCTGGCAACCACATAGCAACACCCTTGCAACCACTCAGTATACCCCTGTAACCACAAATCCATACACTGGCAACCACTCAGCATACCCTGGTAACCACATAGCAACACCCTTGCAACCACCCTGCATTCCCTGGCAACCACATAGCAACACCCTTGGAACCACCCTGCATTCCCTGGCAACCACATAGCAACACCCTTGGAACCACCCAGCATTCCCTGGTAACCACATAGCAACACCCTTGCAACCACCCTGCATTCCCTGGCAACCACATAGCAACACCCTTGGAACCACCCAGCATTCCCTGGCAACCACATAGCAACACCCTTGCAACCACTCAGTATACCCCTGTAACCACAAATCCATACACTGGCAACCACATAGCAACACCCTTGCAACCACTCAGTATACCCCTGTAACCACAAATCCATACACTGGCAACCACTCAGCATACCCTGGTAACCACATAGCAACACCCTTGCAACCACTCAGCACACCTTAGCAAACATCTAGCAACACCCTGGCAACCACTCAGTATACCCCTGTAACCACAAATCCATACACTGGCAACCACTCAGCACACTCTGGCAAACACCTAGCAACACCCTTGAAACCACCCATTATACCCCGTCAACCACATAGCAACATCCTATCAACTACCTAGCAACACCATTTTTTTAATCATATAAATGCAGCCTTGGTGAGCGTAAGAGACTTCTTTCAAAAACATTTTAAAAATGTTACCGACCCCAAACCTTTGAACGGCAGTGTAAAATTTCTGAATGTTAATCTGTTATATTTCAAAATATCACAGCCAGTGCCATTTATTGTAAAGCAAGATGCTCAAACATACTTTTCAAACAAACGGGTTTGGGTTTGAAATGCTATATCATTATATGTAGTGTTAAACATGAAGACAGTTAGTGGTGTGTTTGATTAGCCGATTCAAGACGGCAGAGAACGCAGATACTAGACCTGCCGAGCCTCAATCACATGCTTTTTTCTCAGGTGGCCGAAGACGCTGGCCGGGATCCTGGCTTTCCTGCCGTGCGCGGTGACCAGCCCTAGCTCCGCCCCTCAGGAGAAAAGGGCGTGGCGGAGGTGTGGCCACACGGGCCGATGGGCGGAGCACGACTACAACCAGTGCTCATATGCAAACCAGTTCACACGCAGCCTGCATGAACTCACACAGGTCTGTAACCTTCATCATCATCATTATCATCATCATCAACTCAAGTGGAGTTTAATTGGAGTCATAGATGATGCTGCTGGAGTCGCTTCTGGCACGACACACCTGATTATACTGAGCAGATGTTCAACTTGACCTTGATTTACTGAATCACTTGTGTGTTAAAGCCTCAGAGTTAAGAGATTGCTTGAGATTTGATTGGCTTTTTAATTCCTCATGTCTGGATAATCTTCACAATTAGTATTTTAAGTTTCTTCTTGATGTGTGCAATAATCTGACACACAGTCACAGCAACAGGCTTTTAACCAGATTTAACTAGCTGAATTTTGAAAAGAGGATATAAACTATCATCTTAAAGTTTGGGTTTTTGATTTTTTTAAGGTTTTTGAAAGAGTCTGTTCTGCTCATCAAAGCGGAATTTATTAGATGATAAATACAGTAAAACAGTGTAATATTATATCAGTGTAAAACAGCTGATTTCTATGTGAATATATAGTAAAGTGTCATTTATTCCTGTGATTAAAGCTGAATTTATTAGATGATAAATACAGTAAAACAGTGTAATATTATATCGGTGTAAAACAGCTGTTTTCTATGTGAATATATAGTAAAGTGTAATTTATTCCTGTGATTAAAGCTGAATTTATTAGATGATAAATACAGTAAAACAGTGTAATATTATATCAGTGTAAAACAGCTGTTTTCTATGTGAATATATAGTAAAGTGTAATTTATTCCTGTGATTAAAGCTGAATTTATTAGATGATAAATACAGTAAAACAGTGTAATATTATATCAGTGTAAAACAGCTGTTTTCTATGTGAATATATAGTAAAGTGTAATTTATTCCTGTGATTAAAGCTGAATTTATTAGATGATAAATACAGTAAAACAGTGTAATTTTATATCAGTGTAAAACAGCTGTTTTCTATGTGAATATATAGTAAAGTGTCATTTATTCCTGTGATTAAAGCTGAATTTATTAGATGATAAATACAGTAAAACAGTGTAATATTATATCAGTGTAAAACAGCTGTTTTCTATGTGAATATATAGTAAAGTGTCATTTATTCCTGTGATTAAAGCTGAATTTATTAGATGATAAATACAGTAAAACAGTGTAATATTCTATCAGTGTAAAACAGCTGTTTTCTATGTGAATATATAGTAAAGTGTAATTTATTCCTGTGGTTAAAGCTGAATTTATTAGATGATAAATACAGTAAAACAGTGTAATTTTATATCAGTGTAAAACAGCTGTTTTCTATGTGAATATATAGTAAAGTGTAATTTATTCCTGTGATTAAAGCTGAATTTATTAGATGATAAATACAGTAAAACAGTGTAATATTATATCAGTAAAACAGTAAAACAGCTGTTACTCCAGTCTTCAATCTAATCATTTTAATATGATGATTTTATTGATTTGATGATCAACAAACATTTATGATTATTATAGGTTATTATTATTTTTTTTTTTAGGATTTTCTGATGAAAAGAAAGTTCAAAAGAACAGCATTTATTAGAGAGAGTCTTTTGTAACAATACAAACGTCTTTACTGTCACTTTGATAATTGTAATGCGTCTTTGATGAATAAAAGCATTCATTTCGTTCAGTGAAATCCAAACTTTTGACTGGAAGATCAAGCTCTCTGATGCAATATTTGACTGATCATAAACATGCAATATACGTCCTGATTCTGTTTCGCTCAGATCCCAGTGAACGCCTCCAGTGCTCCGGCGCTGGCGCAGCGGCTCTCCTCTCTCACCAGCAGGGCGGCGCTGTTCGGAGACATGATGGATGTGATATTCGTCACTCACCTGGTGGAAAGACTCACACGCCTGGTGGATCATGTCAGAGAGGTGAGAATCGCATCCCATAATGCCTCAACCCAATTCATCCATCAGGATTGTGACTATATTCAGTCGATCCAGCACAGATCAGTAATCATGAGGATACAAATCTGCCTTTATCATTTTAGCTTCTGCATTTTTGCACCTGATGAAATGTTTAGTTGACGGATCTCTGCAAAAACTGACGCGCTTCCTCCGTGTTTCTCTGTTTTCCAGCACAAACATCTAAATGTTCTTAAATCAAGACACTTTTACTGCAGAAGAAACAAAATCACTGAGCATATTAAGACTTGAGTAACTGATTCAAATGAGTTTATGCTTAAACAAGAACAAATATCTGCCAATATGGTCAGAAAAATAAACTTAATTCAAAAGAAAGAAAGTCACACTAGCAAATATACTATTACAGTAATACCTCGGTTTACGAGTTTAATTCGTTCCAAGAGCGAGCTCATAAACCAAAATGCTCGTACACCAAAACAAATTTCCCCATAAGAATGCATTAAAAATCAATTAATTCGTTCCACATGAACGAACTCGCGTGAGCCACGAACGCTCGAATTCGCGGGAGCCCTGCACGAACGAATGCGCGGGAGCTGCGAAAGCGGGGAGATAGGCAGATGATATGAGAAGCAGGTGTTCAGTGACACCACACACACACACACACACACACACTCAGGCAGAACTAGGAGACACTGAATTCATGAACCGTGACAGTTACTGCTTAGAGGTACTGTACGTGTATATTTCGCTACGTGAACAATAGCGATCACAATTAATGAATGTTTAGAATATGAGGTAAAAACTTCAGTAAATCACTTATAAAAGTATCACTGTGGTGAATGATGCAGCCAATGAATGAGTTAAGGGGTGATAAAGGGGTTGGAACCTCCTGACTGTGTTATGAGAGGCTATCATTAGGATATTTCATGTAAAAATGTAAACCGAGGTATTACTGTATATCATTTAAGCGTAAAATACATTTAAACAAGATATTTGTAAAGACAAGCTTGAACAGTTTAGATATTCTTAACATTATTAGGAATGTGTGTTTAGAGTTATGCTTAAAAAAACGAGAAAAGAAACTAGTTATAGTTTTTCTGATGACATCATTTCATTTGGATAATTATAATTCAATTTAATATCACTTCATTTTTATCTTATCTTTTGTCATTCGGCATTTCCAGTAAATATATTTTCATTTAAAAACCTTTTTTTCTCTACAATGAACAGATTTATGTTGATTCTAAGCCATTTAAATAAATGCATTATGAAAATATGACAATAGCAGATTTCTTGACTATGCAGAAGTTTCATTTGTTCACATGAAGTTCATCAGTGTGTCGTTCATGTTAAAACTGGTCAGATCCAAACGCATAAATCTGAAGCGTAGGCCTGAAATCGGCTCGATATGAAAGCGGCGGATCTGCTGGTGTGATGGACTCGCGCTTGTTTTGCTCGGCTGTCAGGCGACGCTCTGCTACTGTGCAATTTGAGTCACTGCACATTGTTATCAGCTATTTTCAGCTTTAAGTGTTATGTACACATGTTCAGCGAACACGTTTAGCATTTTAATAACTGGCAGAAGAGCCCTTGAAGGGTGTGAGCGAGGAGAAACAGACTCGCTGTGGGGAAATGTCTATTAATTACATAAAAGAGGAAGCGGCGTTCCTTGCATACGCGACCTTCAGGCCAGACACACACTCCACGCTCCGTATGCAAATACTCGCATGCATTCGGAGAGGTTTTTTATTGACTGCGCGTTCAAATGTTACGTTTAGTGAGTGTGTGCATTCACTGAGATCTGTTGGAGAGCAACAATGCACACGTGCTCGAGGCGTTGTGTGTTGTGTAAGATTAGCACAAGCTGCTGTATGGCTGAATAAAAACAGAGCATGACTATAACTAAGCGTACACTTCATTTACAGTCCTCTCGAAAGGCTCAGCTTGAAGCTAATGCTGCTCATTCTCTGCCTAAAGTTGCAGTAATGTATTCCAGTCATGGTTCAAAGGTTTTTCAAGGGCTTCAAGGTCACGTATGAGCTGTGAATATTGCTCATGTTTCCTCTATTATTCAGCTAAATGAGATATAACCCTCAGTTCTGCTACGGAGAATCATCTCAATCACCAATCTCAGCGCTCTAATCGTTTTTGATGGCTTGTGCAAGACATAAATTCAGTTCAGTCAGTCCGTCTGTGGAGATTAACTGCATGCAATGCAAAAAATGATGTTTTTCCTCTCAGTTTCTGTCGGTTTTTCTAAAGACTCTTAAATCAAGACTCGATATTAAGAGTTGAGTTCTGAAAAATTTGTGCTTAAAACAAGATTATTCCCCGTGATTGTGTGTTTCTCTGTGGTTTGGTGATACCAATAAACTCAGTGTGTTTTAATAAAAAATAACCAGGTTTATATTTATTATTAATAAATCCAATTTGTTTCAATATCATATATTTCAACCAACTGAATATTGTTTGTTCCACAGCCAATCATATTTTAATCATATGTAAGTTTGCGTCTGCGTCTGTAAAGCGTCTGCCAAAATGCATAAATGTCATATTTATACTTTCACAATGCACTGATTTTAAACAATTTCAGTAAATGCATTTTGAAACTATGAATATTTAAATAAAATCAAATAGATACATATAGTTAATAGTTGTATTATTTTGAGCTTGAAAATCTTACCTGTTCCGTTCATGTATGACTGACATTCATATGCATGACATTCAGTTTATTCGTTTATGCTGAAGAGGATCTATTCTGCTTTTTCTCAAACTCCTGTTGTTTTTTACTAGATCAGGTTTTCCTGCATGAATGTTGGTTATTTTCCCCATATTCGTCTCTTTCCAGTCTGTCAGAAACGCTCTGTTTAGTTCCTGTCTCTATGAAGCTCCTCCTCCTGAAAGCACACTGTGCTCTGATTGGGCGGCTGGATTGGTGTGTTGTGATTGGTCGAGTGTTTGGGAAATGTCCCGCCCCTTCCCATAACCACCAGTTTCAACACATGACTCACTCACTCACTCAAGCCCCGCCTCTTTTTATGATAATGAGGAATATTGTGAGTGTTTGTTCCCGGAAGAAACTCAAGAATCAAAGGAGGCGTTTCAGGAGTTCAGAAACACTGATATAGAGATGATTTGTGATTGTTTGTCTTTAACTTTCCTGTGTGTCTAACAGTAGAGTGTGGCGCTTGCAACATCAAGGTCATGGGTTCGATTCCCAGGGAAAGCAAGAACTGATTAGAATGTTAATGTGTTTCTTGAATGCGATGATAAATGCATGAGTGTTGTGTTGTGTTGTGTGTAGGTGTGTGACCAGGTGTTGGTGATCGCCAGTAACGTGATGCAGGTGGAGGAACACGTGCTCTGGATGGCTCAGAGTGAAGCTCGCGCTTGTACGCGGATCGTCCAGTGCGTGGAGCGGATCGCAGATCTCGCGCTCATCTCAAACACCACCGGCATCTCAAAGGTGATGCGTTCCTTCAGATAGAGTTCATTCTGGTGAATACATGTCTACTTTCTGAGAAGAGGTGTGTATTGAAACATATTGCGTGTTTATATTAGTTTACGCGTGGCTTGCATTATTGCATTGGCGTTGTACTTTACACAAAGTTGAATGAAATTTAATTAGAACAGATGCCTTTCACAATGAAGCTCATCTAAAGTCTACCAGATGGTGAAATTTACCTTATAACCTTTAACCTTTTTTGATGATGCATTCTTCACAGGTTAAAGAAAGAAAAAGAAAAAAAGCAGAACAAAAACAAAAAGTACAAACATAGAAAGTATAAAATTGGTTTGTCACAATACAAAAATATATTGGCATGAAAAATACCATTCAGATTCACAGTTCTTTGTACTGATTTCAGTCCTCACATAAACGATTTAGTTTTAAATAAAGCGCTAGTATCATTTTTAATGCTACTAATGTTCATAATGCATTAAAACAACAGCATATAGCCTTCAAATATTGTTTCAGTTAAATAAACATTGCATTCAACAAATCAAAGGAAAAGGTAACAGAACAGAAGTTGCAGATCTATTACACTTTTAATATTTAATGCACGGATCTATTGTTTTTTCCCGTCATTTTCCCTATTATCTATTGCTTCTGAAACTTTGCTGCGTGCAAGATAAAACTTCGATCAAAGAGCACTTCATTTATGTTCAGTGAAGTTGATATTGCTTCAAACTCGAGTGAAAACTCCCGCCATAATGAAAATAATCTGTCTGTTCTGCGCAGCGAGTCTCTTCTTTACATCATCTTCATATTTGGTAATATCGAAACGATTCACTGAACAAATCTGAGCAGATTCTGAGTTGAACGCCTCTCATTGGCCATTGCGTTCGATGCTGTGATTGGCTATAACCTTTCCTGTGTGTCAAACAGTAGAGAGCAGCGCTTGCAACATCAAGGTCATGGGTTCGAATGGGCTTGAATGCGATGATAAAAGCAGCTGATAAATGCAGGAATGTGAATTTAAACTTATTTGTATCTCGCAATTCTGACTTTATTTCTCACAATTCCAAGTTTAGATATAAGTGCGAGAAACAGACAGAATTGGGAGGTAAAAGTTGCATTTGAATTCCGGAAACAAACTTCCATTCAAAACGCATTCAACTTATAGATTTGCATTTAAAATGCATTTTACAAGAGGTTGAATGCTTGTATTTAAATGCAAATGAATATTATGCATGGTTCTTTTGATTAAAAAAAACATTTATTTTGTGAACGGCATGAATTACTCGTGAGATTTGCTCATTAAACGCAAATGAAAAGGAGCTTGTGTGCTGCTGATTTATTCCCTGATGCATTGTGGGCCGTGGGATCCTTGCGTTTGTTCATCTGTAGAGTCACGCGTGTGTCTGCATCTCAGGTGGGTAAATATTGACGTGATCACAGACGCACCGTCGCCGTTTCTGCCGTTGTTCTGGTAATGTAGGTTACAGACTCGGATCGTTAATGCAGTCTTTGTTTAGTCTTTTTGTATTTTCATAATCAGTCCTTGACTCACTCAGCAGAATGAATGATGGTTATTCTCCAGCAAGCAATTAGCATGAGGAAAGTAGGTCACGTAACGCGCTCTGTGTGTGTGTGTGTGTCGGCAGGTTTCGGCAAACATCGCTCTGGAGGCGCTGATGGTCAGACCGGCCGCTCTCGTGGGGTTATTGTGTACGGCGGTGCAGCGGCCGCCTCTGCTGCCCCCTGTGGCCGACGCGGGTCACGGCACCACTGGGTCACGGCGCACAGACACGCTGCTGAACTTCAGATGTCACACGGTTAATGTCTCCGGCTCACCCATGGGTCAGCTCAACCAGGTGAGAGCCATCACTGACCAACCAGTGCGTCCGAAAACCACTGAATGCTGCCAGTTTTGAGCTTTCCTGTGTGTCTAACAGTAGAGAGCGGCGCTTGCAACATCAAGGTCATGGGTTTGATTCCCAGAGAACGCAAGAACTGATTCGAATATGTGTTAATGTTTTGCAAGCGCCGCTCTCTACTGTTAAAGCTCAAAACTTTACAGTTTTAGATTCTGAAGGTTTGTTCATTTTTCATTTCCCTGGTTTATAATTTTATTTCTTTTTATTTCCTAAACACATGGTGTTTTCTGGCTGCTGATTAGTGTTTTCTGATTTATTTCTAAAATCCCCTCTGTAAAAACTCTGTCAACAATTAGTTTTTTTAAATCTTGCTTCATCCAGTGTTCATTCTTCAAATCTCTGCAAGTGAAGTGGTGAATGTCCTGTTCACCTCTGCTGTCTTGCCTTAAAACAATTCATTATTTATGCTGTCTTTGTTTTAATCATCTAATTATGCTTTAATGAGTCAATAATTTATTTAAATGTACATGCATATTTATATGTATATTTAGATGTATTTGTGCTAAAGGTTTCTTTCACACAGCAGTTCTGCTGATGGTTTGTTTTTATAATTGCATGCATTAGCGATGAACTCTTTTCAGAGTGGACAATGGAGCGCGACAATAGAAATGGGCAGAGTTTCTGTGTTTTATAGCCTGCGTGTGGCTTGATAACACAAGGCTGTTGTGATGAGATGAAGCTAAAACAGGGCTGAAGCTTGTGTGATGTTTGGAGGAAAGAATGGAGAGAGAGAGAGAGAGAGATGAAGGTGTTAATAATATCTGAGCGTCCAGCTGTGAGTTCTGGAGCTCTGAGGAGCGGCTCCAACACACAACCTGATCTCTCCATCAGCAGAACACAATAGAATAGAACAGAATATAATAGAATTGTAACTCTTCTGTGGTGCCGTGCGATGTGGAACCACGAGGAGACATAGATTCGACAGAAAACACTGTAATCCACAATGGACGGGCCTCCACACACGGGGAACAGACTCTGAACTGGTTACAACAATCGACAAAGACAAGGGAGAACACGAGGGTTAAATAGGCAGGATAACGGGGCGCACCTGAACAACAAACAAGGGGGAGTGGCTGACGTGACGGTGGACGGGAACACAGGAGGGACACACAGGAGGAACGTGACGGGACCAGTTACACTTACTCTTATTTTTGCGTTTCATTCACTCATGCATATGCAAATATTGCAAAATGAACACGAGTGAATGAGATTTCAGCGTCAGTAGATTTCAGAAGATCATGTCATTTCTAGAGTCGAGTAAATAATTGATTTCTGAATTCTTCCTGTAAAGACAGACAGATGTGTAATATTTGATGTAAAGGTTATATAAAGCTGTGATCGTTATGAATGATCTAAATCTCCCAGCGGCGACTGACACACAGCAGGCCAATCAAGTGCTGATCATTAGGCAGCGGGTGCTTCACTCGTTCAACTCGACAGACAGATAGACAGATAGATGGATAGATAGATGGATAGATAGATGGATAGATAGATGGATAGATAGATAGATAGATAGATAGATAGATAGATAGATAGATAGATAGATAGACCAAATGTATTCTGAAAGGGTTAAGTATATTTAACACATATATTTGAAATGTATCCTGTTCCGAAAAAAAAGTCATTTTTTTTCATATTTTAGTCCATCTGTGAGGTTTTCTCGTGTGTGTGTGTGTGTGTGTGTTCATCTCCGTGTGTTTAGGCCGTTGATCTGCAGAGCTGCATTAAAGATGTATTGCACAGCTCTCTGACTCTCACTCACCTGCGTCAAGCAAACAGAGAAACGCCTCTGAATGCTAAAACACTGCCAGCGTTTCATCCCCGCTGCGCTCCATACGAGCAGAGAGTCTGTGCATCACACACACACACACATTATCACGCTGAAGAGGAGTGAAGACCGCTGACCCCTCTGACCCGTGAGTCAGAATCTGTCACTTGGACTCTGTTTTTATTTTCACTGATAATTATACAGCCATACGCCAGTCCATTTGTGTATGCAAATGAAATTATCTTCATGTTGCCGATATTGTTAACTAACTTAACTTAACTCATGTTAACCACTGTGAGTGGTTTCCCGCACACAGTGAGGTCAGTGCGGTTTTTCCGGCTGGCGGCTGTTGATTTCATGTCTGCGTGTTCCCGTGTCTCTGTCTGCTTCAGTGAGAGACTGCGATCTGCAGGAGTCATGCATGATTCAGTGAGCGTGTGCATGTATGTGTATGTGCGAGTGTGTGCATGTATGTTCATGTGCGTGCGTGTGTGTGTGTGTGTGTATGCGCGTGTGTGTGCTTGTGCGTGTGGTACATGCATGTCATGACTGGCCTTTAGAGCAACTCTGACCCGGCGAACAAGGAATGTTCTAGCAAGGTTTTCTCAATGTTATGAACAAATGTTCTTCCAGTAACATTACTAGATACTTTGTTCATTCAATGTTATCTGGTCTGTCTTTATACATTGTTTA
The DNA here is from genome assembly GCA_037043235.1 of Rhodeus uyekii. Taxonomy (NCBI): domain Eukaryota; kingdom Metazoa; phylum Chordata; class Actinopteri; order Cypriniformes; family Acheilognathidae; genus Rhodeus; species Rhodeus uyekii. The sequence goes on along the minus strand of JAWRVZ010000329.1, from coordinate 356,028 downwards.
AAAAACGGGAAAAAAATTGAACGTTCAGAATTTTTTTTCTTACAATCTAAGGCCACTTCCACACGATGCCGGTGCATTCCCTATCCGATCATAAACACGGCGTCGGCGCAAGAAATATCAGCGTCCACACGAGACCACGAGAATCCGGTGTAGTTTATATGCCAGACCAGTATGGGGCGCTGTAATTCTGCCACAGATATACACTATACACAGAGAAGAAGACTTTGAGCATGCGCATTGTCGTTGCTGTTTAGTGTTGCCAGATTGGGCGGGTTACCGGTCACGTCCGACCGGGGAAAAATGCATTGGACTGGTTGATAAAATTTGGGCTTGTTTTTATTTATTAGAGTACGCACTTTGGGCTGGTATTTGTTTAAATGGGAGGGTTTTAAGCTGTAGTTGGGCTGCTAATCTTCAGTCCAATCTGGCAACACTGTTGCTGTTACGTGACGCAGCCGACATGTGATGTGATGACGTCATCGGTAAACCGCCGGATCCGTGTGGACGGAACGCCAATCCGATAAGAAATCTATGCGGATGCAGTGATCCGCATCTCTCTCTATCTGATATCTTGTGTCTCAAACAGTAGAGAGTGGCGCTTGCAACATCAAGGTCATGGGTTCGATTCCCAGGGAAAGCAAGAACTGATTAGAATGTCAATGTGTTTCTTGAATGCAATGCAAGTCGCTTTGGATAAAAGCGTATATGCCAGACGCATGAATGTAAATATCTCCTCAAACATATTTCAGATTTTTTAGTATTAGCACAAATAAACAGCTTAGACCATTTGATTATAGAGGAATTTGATGAGAAATGTTTGCGTTCACATCGAAACCTCTGAACACAAGTTGACATTTCTTTTTGAGCTCGAGAGGAGAAATGTGCGCGTTTACAGGGCAATATTTCTCGAGAGGAAGGTCTGAGAAACAGGACACTTCAGCAAATGTTTCCATTTGTTCTCCGTTTAATCAAATTAAGAGGAAATCCTTTGAGAATGTGAAGTATTAAACGCTTCTTATTTGTGTTTGTCTGCTAACTCTCTCTCTCATTCTAGCTTGATCAAATCTAAGCAATATAATAAAACACACATAGTCTCTCAGAGGGAACACAGCATGCATCTGTTTCTTATTTCTTTTAATGGCTGTTGTTCTAAACCCCAAATCTCATTATGTGCTAATTCTTAAAGTGAGTGAAAGAGGTCTTCGCAATCTCAGCCACGTTGCTTTTCTCGTCTCCAGTCCCTAAAACAGAGGAAGGACGCTCGCTAATTACCCTGCAGTTTGTGTGCATGCGGCCCATCTGTGGGCTTCAATTAAAACGCTGACATGAAGACGATGGGAGAACGTGAGATCGGCCGTACGCCGGAGCAGGAGCTTTCAGGGCCGCTAATTACAGTACAGTGTCGTTACGTTTAACTGCTGTGAATACAGCCGGGAATGAGTCTGTATCACGGTCCGTGTGAGAGCTGTGAACTCTGGGATAGTTTACGCCTGTAAGTCTTTATAATTGGGAAGTTTTTACACATGATGGTTGTTTATGTGCCACTAGAAAATAAAGTTTGTCGAGACGAACTTTGAAGTTGACTTGAGAAAGTTGCTAGAGTGTTGCTAAGATGTTCTGGGTGGTTGCTAGGGTATCAGGGGGTTGCTAGCGTAACTGGTTGCATAGGTTTTCCGGGTGGTTGCTGGGGTGTTGGCTTGAGAAAGTTGGAACATAATCTTTGTTTGAGCATGTTGGTAGGATGTTGCTAGGGTGTTGCTAAAGTGTTCTGGGTGGTTGCTAGGGTATCAGGGGGTTGCTAGCGTAACTGGTTGCATAGGTTTTCCGGGTGGTTGTTATGGTGTTGGCTTGAGAAAGTTGGAACATAATCTTTGTTTGAGCATGTTGGTAGGATGTTGCTAGGGTGTTGCTAAAGTGTTCTGGGTGGTTGCTAGGGTATCAGGGGTTTGCTAGGCGGTTGATAGGGTAACTGGTTGCATAGGTGTTCTGGGTCGTTGCTTGGGTGTTGGCTTGAGAAAGTTGGAACATAATCTTTGATTTAGCATGTTGGTAGGGTGTTGCTAGGGTGTTCTGGTAGATTGCTAAGGTTTTCTGGGTGATTGTTAGGGTGTTGTCAGGCAGTTGCTAGGCTGTTACCCTGGCAATGCTCCAGATTTGGTAGTGCTGGGGGAATTTTTAATCATAAAGGTAATTTATTCATAAAATTTCTATTGTTTTGCATCAATAAGTGCAATTACTAATAATATTGCATATGTGTTTACTGCAAACACTGAGCCTGAATTGAATTCAAATTAACTTCTATTAACAACAGTAATGGGCAGGAACCAGATTTTTATTGGGCAGATTTAAATATTATACTTTTATTAAATGTACCATTGTATCAAAGCGAAATGACTGACAGCTTTAGTGATTATAAAACGAGTTCTGTGCAATTCAATCACCATTTGATTTTGTTTTTATGAGACTTTGTGACTTCCTTACTGGTAATTCCAGGTATTTTTTTTGTAATAAGTTTTTGTTTGCCATGAAATTTTAACTTTAAACTTACAATCATCACATTAAAACTAGCATTAAAGACATTATTTAGCATTAAAATTAATGTTAATTAATATTATTTAGAACTCTAAAGTGAAAAGTGGTTGATTTTCACTCTTAAAAGTATTGTACAAATCCTAAAATGAATAATGTAAAAACATTCAACTGTTTCTGCCACAATACCATGGAAACAGTAAGCATTATTACATTAAATCCATGGTGAATGTTGGTGATTTATAGACTGAAAAGCCTGTAAAAATGTTAATCTATGGCACAATGTTTTTCCATGTTTCAAAACCAGCGCTGTTTGATCTAGTATGGTTTATATCAGAGAGTTTTGTGTCGAATTTGAATGCTTCTGAATAGATCTCTTCAGTAAATGATGTTATTAATTATGCGTCGAATTCAAACGCTTTCCGGATCTCCCAGCGCTGTATAGTAATGTTGTCTAATGTGTCTAATATCCAATATTAAACTGTATCATATCTTGCTGATGTCTAATATTGAGGCATGGACAATAGCAGCACATCCTTTAAGTGTTGCAAGCTGTTAGATGAAGCGTTATCATCACTTATTTATATTTATTTCAGTTTTGCCATTTTAGTACATCAGTTTAAAATTCTTATTTCAGTTAGTCAATGCATTCATGCAATTAACATTCCTGCGTTTATCAGCTGCTTTTATCATCGCATTCAAGAAACACATTGACATTCTAATCAGTTCTTGCTTTCCCTGGGGATCGAACCCATGACCTTGATGTTGCAAGCACTGCTCTCTACTGTTAGACACACAGGAAAGCATATAATGTTTATATTTTAATTAGTTTGAGCTTGATTTCAATGAAAGGATTTATTTTTTATTAGTTTTAGTTAACAATAACAAGCACTAATGTATAATTGTCACAGTCCTGTCGTGTCAATCACTTCCTTATTAGTCTTGTCACCTGTTCCTCATTATCCTGTGTATATAAACCCTCATGTTTTGCCCAGTCTTTGTCGAATGTTGACGGTTTCAATACGTGTGTGAATGTTATTCTTGTTTGTGCACCTTTTCTTTGTCTATTTAAAGTATTTTGGTTTTGTTTATTAAAGAGAGTTCTGTTTACATCCGCTCGCTCGTCCTTCTGCATCACACACTGATCCTGTGACAATAATACAGAAAAAATATAGTTTTGAGTGTGTAATAAGTTACTTTGGATAAAAGCGTTTGTGTGTATGTGTGTGTGTGTGTGTATGTGTATATATATTGGTCTTGCTTTCCAGTATTTGTTATTGTTTTAAGCATAAACTGTTTCATTTCAATAAAATTAATTTTGCCTCTCCAGTAAATATTATCTTGATTTAAGTCAAAACATTTTTGCAGTAAAGCACAAACTATTCTGTCTAATGTGAAACAAGCTCGTCCTTGTGTTACAAAATCAGAAATATCTGCACTTCTGAAGATTATTTCTCTGAAGATTAGTGTGCTTTGACCTGAATTTGTCTTGTTTCCAAACCCAAACGCATGAACATTGTGCGCCGCTAGAGCTGGATTAACATGGGCTAAACGTGCCATATTTGACAAATGAAAAAGCAGTCGTCCTGCTCATCATCATGTGCCGTCATGAGCGTTTCACACAATCCGTCTGTGATAGATGTGTCTTTCTCTTCTGGACTCAACAAGTGCCGCCATATGGCCTGTTGCTGGTCACTGTCTCTCTCTCTCTCGCTCTCTCTCTCTCTCTCTTTCTCTCTCTCTCACACACACACACACACACACACACACACACACTCTCTCTCTCACACACATACACTCTCAAACACGCTCTCTCTCTCTCACTCTGTCTGTCTTACACTCTCTCTCTCTCTCCCCCACACACACACACACACACACACACATATTCTCGTGAGTACCAGCTGGACAAGCGATAACATGCAGGACATTAATGCTTATACACACACATCCTTTTTTTTTGTCGTCCATATGGTGTTTTACTCCAAAATGAATTTGCTTTCATCTCTAGCCCAGATTTCAGTGCAATATGAGCAAATTGGTGCAGATCAACAAGCAGCTTCTGAAGGCCGATCGCACCAGGAGTGAGAAAGAGAAGTGCGTTAGGCCGGTCTGTCGCTTTAAAAGCTCGTTACAGCAGGAGGGATTCTGATTGGCCGTCAGTCTTTTATCATTGTTATAACTCTGCTATTCATTTAAATTGAGAACAACATGTCATTTCAATTCAAACTCTGTGTGTCGTAGCAAGATGAAGTGAATTTCTCCTTTATGAATTGAAAGGGCAATAATACTGATCATTGTGATTCTGGCAGCAGTGAAACCTGTAACTTCTGTACTTTCTGTCTCCTGTATGTTTGTACAGCGACTGTAAAAGCATGTCTTCATCATCTGCTCTCTCTCGCTCTCTCGCTCTCTCTCTCTCTCTCGCTCTCTCTCTCTCTCTCTCTCTCTCTCTCTCTCTCTCTCTCTCTCTCTCGCTCTCTCTCTCTCTCTCGCTCTCTCCCTCTCTCTCTCTGAGGAGGAGGAGGTTGGGTGTCTGAGGGTTCCCACGTGGAGAGTGCGACTTATTGGCTTTTTCTACTACTATTCTTTCGTTTTTCTACTAAAACTAAGATAATATTCTGTAAAGAAGATTTGAGTTTATTTTCATTTTGATTTCGAGTGTATTTGCGTTTTGTTTGAGATTTGGATGGCGTCCCTCCGCATGGGGGTGACGCCACCTGTTTCCCTCCGCCACGGCGTCAGGTGTGTTCCTGCGGCAGGTGTGTTGGTGGAGGATGTGTTGGTGGCGGTAGGAGAGGAGATCGGGTACGAGAACATTACATCGGCTTCTCGTATGAATAAAGCGGTGGTGGTGTTCGTGAAGGAGGAGGTGCAAGTAGGCCGTTTGATTACTAACGGGATTGTGGTAAGTGGAGAGTTTACTGTTGTTTCACCGCTTGTTGCTCCAACCACGAAAGTAACCGTGTCGAACGTGCCTCCATTCATTCCGAACGAGGAGATTGAGCGCGGACTCTCGCGCTACGGAAAGTTCGCTAGTGCGTTGAAAGCGCTTCCACTCGGCTGCAAGAATGAGGCATTAAAACATGTAATGTCTTTCAGGAGACAAGTTTTTATGTTTCTGAACGAGCCGAGCATTGACGTGTCTTTTAGGGTGATGCATGAGGGAAAAGCGTACATGATTTATGCCAACACTGGGAGTTTGAAGTGTTTTGAGTGTGGAGATGTTGGTCATAAGCGAGTAATGTGCCGACATAAGGCTGGTGTTAGCGGGGAGAGCGCCGGGCCGAGTGCCGCGGGCGTCGGGGAGAGTGCGTCGGAGAGCGCCGGGCCGAGTGCCGCGGGCGTCGGGGAGAGTGCGTCGGAGAGCGCCGGGCCGAGTGCCGCGGGCGTCGGGGAGAGTGCGTCGGAGAGCGCCGGGCCGAGTGCCGCGGGCGTCGGGGAGAGTGCGTCGGAGAGCGCCGGGCCGAGTGCCGCGGGCGTCGGGGAGAGTGCGTCGGAGAGCGCCGGGCCGAGTGCCGCGGGCGTTGGGGAGAGTGCGTCGGAGAGCGCCGGGCCGAGTGCCGCGGGCGTCGGGGAGAGTGCGTCGGAGTACGCGCTACCTTCAGCTGTGGAGGAGCGAGAGGACCACGGTGAAAAACAGGCAGAAAGTGTTATTGATGACGGTCAGACTAAGGAAGCTGGTGCTGAACCAGAAGCAGGTGAAAACAGTGTAACGAACAATAATGTGAGTGAGCAGGGAGATACTGAAATGGAGAGTGTTGATCCATCAAAGGGTGAAGAAAGTTGTGAGATAGAAATGAAAGAGGATGATGCTTTTTCTGAAATTTCTGATACGGGCTCGCAGTTAGAAAGCGACGTGTACACTCTAAAAGAAATAAATGAATTTCTAGACATGACTTTTGGTAAGGCTTTTGATGTGACTGATTTTTTCCCAGACACTGAGAAGTTCATAGCGTCAGTACTGCTGCTTCAGAGAACAGTCAGCTACGAGGCTTTGGATCAGAAAAAAAGGTTTAGACTGAAAAAGATGGTAACAAAATTGAGAAAGGATAAAGTTGTTTCCCAAAGACACCAAAATGTTTAAACATCACGTGGTGACTTTCACTCTTTACTGTCTCTTTCTGTCTCTGTCCTTTTCTCCTTTCTATTCCTACATGGATGGTTTAAGGGTGGGTTCTCTAAACATCAACGGGGGACGAGGCCGGGAGAAACTAGGAATGATTTCTGAGTTTATTAAAACTAAAAAGGTTAATGTATCATTTTTACAAGAAACCCACACTAACAAAGACAACGAAATTGAGTGGGGAATGTGGTGGGAAGGCAAGTTTGTTTTAAGCCATGGCACAAACAACAGTGCAGGGGTTGCCATTTTATTTTCTGCTAACATGAACATCAACATTTTAAAGGTAGACAACATTGTTGAAGGCAGATTATTAATAGCAGAAATTGAATATGAAGAAACTGTGTTTGTGCTGGTAAATGTTTATGCTCCCAATAACGGTTCAGAACGAAAAGTTCTTTTTATGAAATTAAGAGATGCTGTCCAGAAGTATGATGAGAGTGTGTGTCTGGTAATCGGTGGCGACTGGAATTGTACAACTGATTTTACTGTAGACCGAAATGGTGAAGAGCCTCACAGTCAATCTGCTGCCACACTTTTAAATTTTATTAAAGAGTTTCAGCTAATAGATGTGTGGAGAACAAGAAACACGGGTGTGAGACAGTACACGTGGCTGAAAGTGTGTGACGATAGAGTTTCTGGAGCAAGATTAGACCGGTTTTATTTGAACAAAATGTGGAGTAATAGAGTGATTGATGCCTCTATTTCTCCCAATGGTTTTTCAGATCACCACATGATTACCTTGGTTTTAAACATAAAGAAGACAAAAAAGTCCAACTATTACTGGCATTTGAATGTTAAGTTTTTAAATGATGTATTTTTCTGTGAAACTTTTAAGGTGTTTTGGTGCAACTGGAAGTTAAAGAAATCTTCATTTGAGAGTCTGTGTCAGTGGTGGGATGTGGGAAAAGCGAATATAAGATTATTCTGTCAGAATTATGCTTCCCAAACGTCAACTATGGTGAGAAACACAGTAAGGACTTTACAGAAGGACATTGAGTTGATGGAAAGAACTCTTGTATCCAACAGTGAAGCTGTGCACTGTGATGTTTTAAAAAAGAAAAAGCAAGAACTGAACTCTTATTTGCAGGAGCAGGCTAAAGGAGCGCTGATAAGAGCCAGATTCTGCTCTGTCAAAGACATGGACGCTCCGAGTGCTTTCTTTTTTAATCTGGAGAAGAAGAGTGTCCATCAAAAGCAAATGTGCCATCTCCGTCGGCAGGATGGGTCGGTGACCTCAGATCCAGCTGAAATGAGGAGGATCGCGAGAGACTTTTACAAGCAGCTGTTCAGCGCTGAGAGCTGTGATGTTGCGAGCGTGGAGGATCTGCTGGAGGAACTGCCTCAGCTCGAGGACCAGCAGAAAGAGGCACTGGACACGTCCATCTCTTTTAATGAACTCACAGAAGCAGTGCGTCAGCTTCACACTGGCCGTTCCCCAGGGATTGATGGACTACCTGTGGATTTCTATCAACAATTCTGGGATCTAATAGGACCAGATTTTTATGAAGTGTTGTTGGACTGCATTAACAATAAGACACTTCCCACAAGCTGTCGACGAGCAGTCCTGTCTCTCCTTCCAAAGAAGGGGGACTTGGGACTTTTAAAGAACTGGAGACCTGTATCCTTACTGTGTTCGGACTATAAGATATTCTCCAAATGTTTATCCAACAGACTGAAAAATGTTTTAGACCAGTTGATTCACAAGGACCAGACATACTGCGTTCCTGAAAGATCAATAACGGACAATCTGTTTTTATTAAGGGACTTGATCGACATTAATCAGTTTTATCATGGAAATCTTGGGTTTTTATCGCTTGATCAAGAAAAAGCTTTTGATCGAGTTGACCATGAATATCTTTTTAATGTTTTAAAGTGTTTTGGGTTTGGTGACAGTTTTATATCTTACATTAATTTGCTGTATTTTAACGTGTCTGTGCTGGTGAAAGCAGGGGGGGGTTTGAGCGAGCCGGTCCCCGTGTCCAGAGGCATCCGGCAGGGGTGTCCACTGTCTGGACAATTATACAGCCTGGTCATCGAACCGTTGTTGTGCAGGTTGAGGAGAAATCTTAATGGAGTTGCAATTCCTAATTCACAGGATAATTTTAAGGTTTGTGTATCAGCGTATGCAGACGACATTACTGTTTTTATTTCAAACCAGGATGACATCACGATTTTAAATCAAACTCTTGGTTTGTATGAAAGAGCCTCCTCTGCAAGAGTCAACTGGTCAAAAAGTGAAGGTTTTATTGTTGGTAGGTGGGAAGGCACTGGTTTTCCTGAGACTCCTCTACAGGGACGTGACATGGGCCAAAACTGCCAGTGCTTTGCTGAAGAAGGCAGGAGGACTGGGTCTCGACAAGCACTTGTTTTTAATAAAGTTGGAGGAAGTAAGTCTGGCAGAGCTTCCACCATTTTATAAATCTATGCTGCAGACCTGGAGATCTGTTTTTAAAGTGGAACGAGACGTTGGTGAGCAAGGACACTGGACTCCAGAGGAACCCTTGCTTTTTAACTCATTGATCCAGACCCGATTGCTCTCCTCTGTGACTGTGCGGAGATGCTTACTGAGGAACGGCGTCCAAAAACTTGGACATCTTCTGGACGAGAGGGGCTGGAAACCCATTGAGGAACTCCAGGAGTTGACAGGTTTAAGGTCCTTGCGTCTTGTTTTTAAACTGAAGGAAGAGATCTCCAATGCACTTCCAAGTGGCTGCAGGTCTTGGATTGGAAGGAGACCGGACACAAGACACAACCAAGAGTTCCCAGACATCAAGATCACGCCTATCATAAATGAAGATGAAGGTGAAGTTGCGGACTCGATTTTATCTTTTAAGACCCCCCAGCTAGACCTTTTTAAAGAGGCGTCTAAAAAAGCTCTTTATTGCACTGCAGTGAAGATGACGCATCAAGACTCACTAATGAGACAGAGAGCATCTAAATGGCCTGAACTGCTACAGCCAGACTTCCTGGTGCGGGACAGATGGAGGACGCTGTACAAGCCCCCGGTGGAGAAGAGGACAGCAGACCTCCAGTGGAGGATCATCCACGGGGCCATCGCTACAGACCGGCATGTGGCACACCTCAATCCAGCAGTGGGGGGGGAATGTCGGTTCTGTGGGATTGAGGAAAACCTGGAGCATTTGTTTTTAAAGTGTAACCGGTTACAAGGCCTTTTTAATTTGCTTGAGACTTGTTTTAGAAGTTTTAATGAGGATTTTTCTGAAAGAGTTTTTATTGGGGGTCTGAAATACAAGTTTTCAATGAGGAGCAAAATGGTTTTATTAAATTATTTGATTGGTACTGCCAAACTGGCAATCTGGAAAACCAGGAAAAACAAAGGTTTGCAACGTGCTACAACAGATCCTGAGATGATGTTTAGGCATCTGGTGCGGGGGAGACTGAAACTTGAGTTTGCATATTACAAACTGACAAATAATGTGGTGGTTTTTTGTGATGTTTGGTGTTTCAATGAGGTGCTATGTGCAGTTCAAGATGGTCAGCTTGTTGTGAATTTTTAGGAAAATTTGAATGGAATTTTTTTTTTCTTTTGTGAATTTTTTTTTTCTCAGTAATGTGATGTAAGGTTTAATGGTGTCGAACGCGATTTTCTATTTTTATGTTTATTTTCCCCCTATTTTTTTCTTCTTCTTTTTGATTTGTAGTGTATTGTTCTTAAAGTTTAATATAAGGTTGTAGTTAGTGTGTGCCGTGCTTTTGCACGGGTCACCTGGCGTCAGGTATGGCGTCCACAGGTGGAAAGACGCCACTATCTCTCCGCCATGGGTTTAGGTGTGTGACAGAGGCGACTGCTACGATTGAAGATGTTTTATTAGCAGTTGGTGAAAAGATTGGCTATGAAAATATAGTGTCTGCTTCACGAATGAACAAAGCTGTAGTTGTTTTTCTTAAATCGGAAGTGTTGGTTAATGAGGTTATTGAAAACGGGCTGTGGGTGAAAGGAGTTTTCGTCAACACTTCCCCGCTGTTTGCTCCGGCAACTAAAGTGATAATTTCAAACATCCCTCCGTTCATTGGAAACGAAGTCATTTTAAGAGAGCTTGCGAGATTCGGAAAGGTAGCAAGTGAGGTTAAAACGATTTCCTTAGGGTGTAAAAACCCTGCACTCAAACATGTCACGTCTTTTAGGAGACACGTATTTATGTTTTTGAATTCCGCGGATAAATTACTGGACGTGTCGTTTCGCGTGAACGATGGCGACAGCTCCTACATGATCTTCGCGAGTACAGAGAGTCTGCGATGTTTTGAATGTGGAGAGTACGGACACAAAAAACTCGTGTGCCCTAAAAAAATGTCGGAAGAATCTAGGATTAGCAATGAGACCAATGAATCTTTGGTGCACAAGGATGTGGAAGTGAAGCAGAAACCAGGAGAGGAAGGCTCGCGTTTGGATGGAGATCCTGTGGCTGAGGCGAGTAGCAATGGATTAGAGGTGAGTGAAAACATGGCGATTCAAAATGATAATAAAAAGGTTAGTGTTTGTAGTGAAAATGAGACTGGAGTTGCAGAAGAGCATTGTGCAGTTCCTCATGGAGGCCTTTGTGTCAGTGGTGTGGAGTGTGTGAGCAGGGAGGAGGAGGAGGAGGAGGATGTTGCCTCTGATATTATGACACAGAGTCAGGATGATGAGAGTCTGTCGGATATTTTAGATCTATGCGAAGCCGATGATTTGTATTCTGTAGAGCAGATAAATGCTTTTCTGGATGAGACCAAAGGGAGAAAGATAGATATTGGAGATTTTTTCCCTGACAAGGAAAAGTTTGTTGCATCTGTAGTGTGGGCTCGAAAAACCTACAATAATACTGTGCTATCACAACAGAAACGGTACAGACTTAAAAAGTATATAACGGCGATCAGGCAGGATAAAAATAGTTTGAAAAAACGAGGAAAAGCTAAATAAATATCATGGCTTTATACATGTATCTATGTCTATCTTTCCTTTTCTCCTGCTGTTCTTTCTATTCTCTCTTTCTCATGGAGTATCTTAGGATGGGCTCTCTAAATGTGAATGGCTTGAGGGATAAGAAAAAGCAGATGTTAGTGTCTGAGTATTTTAATGCTAAGAATATAGTAGTAAGTTTTCTCCAAGAAACCCACAGTGACATAAGTAATGAGTGTGAGTTGGGATTGTGGTGGAAGGGAGAGTGTGTTTTAAGTCATGGATCTAACGTTAGCGCAGGAGTCGCCATCTTATTTAATCCCATGTTAAAAGTAAAAATCCTGTCCAAATATGATGTAGAGCCTGGAAGATTACTTTTAGTTAGAGCTGAAATATGTAATTTTAATTTTCTTTTCGTTAACATGTATGCCCCTAATAGTGGAGCAGAAAGAGTTCTTCTGTTTGAGAAGTTGGGTCGTGTTTTAAAAGCTCTTAATCCAGGAGATGTGATCATAATGGCCGGAGACTGGAACTGTACTTTGAATTTTAATATGGATAGAAATGCTGAGGAACCTCACCATAAATCAACACTTGCTCTGTCTAATGTGGTTAAAAGTCTAAATCTTGATGACATTTGGAGAAGTAATAATCCATTACTCAAACAATACACTTGGGTAAAGATCACAGATGGCAGAGTTCATGCGGCGAGACTGGATAGATTTTATATTCAGTGTGATTCAAGAAATAGAGCGGGTGAGGTTAGTATTGTTCCCAATATAATCTCCGATCATAAGATGATATCAATGGACTTTATTTTAAAGGAAAGAAAAATGAGTTTGTGTTGGTATTTTAATAACAAGCTTTTACAAGACCATGTTTTTTGTGAGAATTTTAAATTATTTTGGGAAACATGGCAAAACCAAAAAGTAAATTATAGTAAGATTAAACAATGGTGGGACATTGGAAAAGTGCAAATTAGAGTATTTTGTCAACAATATTCATCGTACTCTAAAAGAGTATTAAGGACCAGGATTGAAGATCTGGAGAACGAAATCTCTGAGATAGAGGAGAAAATGATGGAGAGGAGTGAACTTGATCTGGAAACTTGTCTCTCAGAGAAAAAGAATCAGCTAAACTCTTTACTGCACGGTAAAGCGAAAGCTGCCCTTGTTAGGGCACGTTTTATTCAAAACAAAGACATTGATGGACCCACAAAATTCTTTTTTAATTTAGAACGAAAGTCCAATCATGGAAACTTGATGGTGGGTTTGAGAAATGATGAAGGTGTTGTTACTTATGACTCCAATGAAATGAGAAAAATTGCTGTTGATTTTTATTCTGATTTGTATAATGCCGATGTCACAGATTCTAAATGTAAAGATGAACTATTTTCATGTTTAAAGAAACTGACTGTGGAGCAAAAGGAGATCATTGATTTACCAATAACATTTGAAGAAGTAACAAAAGCTGTGAAAGGCCTTTCGTCAGAGAAAGCTCCCGGACTAGATGGTCTTCCGTCTGAGTTTTATAAGTGTTTCTGGCATGTGATTGGAGAGGATTATTTTGAGATGCTTTTAAGTTCGATTGAGACCGGGTCTTTACCCCGGAGCTGCAATAGAGCAGTTTTATCCCTGTTGCCTAAAAAAGGCGATTTGTATTGTTTGAAGAACTGGCGACCCGTTGCTTTGATGTGCACAGATTATAAAATATTCTCAAAATGTATTGCTTGCAAACTAAATGATTATATGAGTGTTCTGATCATGAAAGAGCAATCCTACTGTGTAAAGGGGCGATGTATTAAGGACAATTTATTTTTGATAAGAGATATAATTGATTATGCAATGTTTGATGAAAGTGATTTAGGGTTGATATCTCTTGATCAAGAGAAAGCGTTCGACCGCGTTGACCATGATTATTTGTTTGATTTACTTAAGGTTTTTGGTTTTGGAGATGGTTTTATTTCATGGGTTAATTTATTG
>JAWRVZ010000329.1:292500-337500 GCA_037043235.1 Rhodeus uyekii | reverse complement strand
CAAGTCACCTTTATTTCTATAACGTTTTTTACTATAGAGATTGTTTCAAAACAGCTTTATAAAGAAAACAGGAAAATAATGCAACAAAGTGTGTTTTGGCTGAACAGCAGCTCCAGAAGAATCAGTCAATAATATTGCTGGATATGAATTGTCTCAGAGGAATAGCGAGATCCTGGTGTGAATCTGAGCGGCTCTTTAAGTTTGTTGAGCCTTTTGTTGTGAAACGTTGCAAACGCTCGATGGTTTCTGGTAGAATCGCTCCTCACGATTCCTCTCTTCCTCTTGTTTGGGATTTACAGCGTTCGTCCCAAACCTCTGATCTCTGTCCTCCTGCAGCTCGTGATTCTTCTTTATTTATTTCTAATCCTCTTTGTTGGATCATTTTCCTCAACTTATAAAGTTTCATGCATCAATAATTTAGTAATTTACACTATTACAATTTCCCAGGGAAAGCAAGAACTGATTAGAATGTCAATGTGCTTCTTGAAAAATTTTCTTTTTAGTGGAAAAGGGTTCTTTATATTTTTAATATGTTTTTCACACTAAGAAATAATGATTATTTTAAGAACTGATCACTGAAAGGTTCTTTAGGGAATCAAAACTGGTTCTTCAGTGGCTTCACTGCGGAAAACCCCGTTTGCACTTGATATTAAGACTGTAGTTTCCCATTATATGACCTGTAAATCCCTCTTCATCTGTAAAACTGCTGTTCAATATATCAGCTGATGTTTGTCATTTTCCTTTTGATTATTACATCGGCCGATACGTGTCAGACTTTAACTTTGACAGAACCCTCGTTCTCCAGCTTTATTGCTTTGGCTTTTAACAGTTTTGTCACACAAAAATAGACAGAATATTACACAGTACTATTAAAGAAATAAATCTAATCATACATTTATTTCACGAAAAATCTAGTAAAACAGTGTAATATTATATCAGTGTAAAACAGCTGTTTTCTATGTGAATATATAGTAAAGTGTCATTTATTCCTGTGATTAAAGCTGAATTTATTAGATGATAAATACAGTAAAACAGTGTAATATTATATTTCCCTATATTTCCCTGTTTTACTGCATTTATGATGTAATAAATTCAGCTTTGAGTAGAAGAGAAAGCAGTGGCTTGTAAAGCTTCACCAGGTCGACTAACAGATGCATTAGACCTTCTCGCACTCTCTCAAGGTCTGCAGTGAGTGTTTGTGTTGTCGAGCGCTGCTCTGTGTGTGTTTGTACACTTTTGGCCGTGTGAGGCGACACTGAAAGCATGAATGATGAATTAGCTGGAAGCCTCTCTAATGAATCTGTCAATGCAGGGATGGAAACGTTTGTACGGCTCCTTTGTATCAATCAGACACACTCTCTCCTGGGAAATCGATTGGCAAAGCCTGCTTTACAAGCCCTGGGGTCGGCAACACTTATCTTGGCCTTGTTTGTATTGAAAGCAAGACGAGGAGAGGAGGATTGTGGGATTGATGCAGCGTTTCTGAGGACGCTCAGATGATGTGCAGTAAAACTCGATGAGCTGCTGACTTCATAACACACTCGTAAAGGATGCTGGGCTTTTTAAAAAGCCTCAGATGATGGTGAAACATTAAAAGGATCTTGCGTTTGCTCTGGATCACAGATGACACTGAATGACTCGATTGATTAGTTTATTTCACTATCAAGCAAATGCTGTAACACTTATTGACTGAGAAGCGGTGTTTTATTGTGAATGTAGATGGAGAGAAAACAGTGCTCTGGTTGTGCGTTCATTCATTGATTCATTCAGCATCTTTATTTATCATGCACTGCAAAAACAATCCCCTATATTTCTGCTTAAAAACTTTGTTCAGTTGCTGTCTTAAAACTTAAAATAAACAGTCATATCTTCAGATATGAGTGTCCAGACATACGAGTATTCCGAGATACGAGCAAGCCTTAAAGGAAATTTTTTCTTTGAGATGCGAGCAGCTTATAGACGCCGATGCTGGAAGCACTCAGAGCCCAAGCCGCCTCACTCCTTCACCTCAGTGTTTTAGTAGAGGAACTAGTGTCTATGTGTCTAGTCTATGTGCGTGTCTCTGGCGTGTGGTATATGCGTGTCTCTGGCATGTCTCTGGCGTGTGGTATGTGCGTGTCTCTGGCGTGTGGTATGTGCGTGTCTCTGGCATGTCTCTGGCGTGTGGTATGTGCGTGTCTCTGGCGTGTGGTATGTGCGTGTCTCTGGCGTGTGGTATGTGCGTGTCTCTGGCATGTCTCTGGCGTGTGGTATGTGCGTGTCTCTGGCGTGTGGTATGTGCGTGTCTCTGGCGTGTGGTATGTGCGTGTCTCTGGCATGTCTCTGGCGTGTGGTATGTGCGTGTCTCTGGCGTGTGGTATGTGCGTGTCTCTGGCATGTCTCTGGCGTGTGGAATGTGCGTGTATCTGGTGTGTGGTATGTGCGTGTCTCTGGCGTGTGGTATGTGCGTGTCTCTGGCGTGTCTCTGGAGTGTCTCTGGCGTGTGGTATGTGCGTGTCTCTGGCGTGTCTCTGGAGTGTCTCTGGCGTGTGGTATATGCGTGTGGTATATGCGTGTCTCTGGCGTGTCTCTGGCGTGTGGAATGTGCGTGTCTCTGGCGTGTCTCTGGAGTGTCTCTGGCGTGTGGTATATGCGTGTCTCTGGCGTGTCTCTGGCGTGTGGAATGTGCGTGTCTCTGGCGTGTGGTATGTATGTGTCTCTGGCGTGTGGTATGTATGTGTCTCTGGCGTGTGGTATGTGCGTGTCTCTGGAGTGTCTCTGGCGTGTGGAATGTGCGTGTCTCTGGCGTGTGGTATGTATGTGTCTCTGGCGTGTGGTATGTATGTGTCTCTGGCGTGTGGTATGTGCGTGTCTCTGGAGTGTCTCTGGCGTGTGGTATGTGCGTGTCTCTGGCATGTGGTATGTATGTGTCTCTGGCGTGTGGTATGTGCGTGTCTCTGGAGTGTCTCTGGCGTGTGGAATGTGCGTGTCTCTGGCGTGTGGTATATGCGTGTCTCTGGCGTGTGGTATATGCGTGTCTCTGGCATGTCTCTGGCGTGTGGTATGTGCGTGTCTCTGGCGTGTGGTATGTGCGTGTCTCTGGCATGTCTCTGGCGTGTCTCTGGTGTGTGGTATGTGCGTGTCTCTGGCGTGTGGTATGTGCGTGTCTCTGGCGTGTCTCTGGAGTGTCTCTGGCGTGTGGTATATGCGTGTGGTATATGCGTGTCTCTGGCGTGTCTCTGGCGTGTGGAATGTGCGTGTATCTGGTGTGTGGTATGTGCGTGTCTCTGGCGTGTCTCTGGAGTGTCTCTGGCGTGTGGAATGTGCGTGTCTCTGGAGTGTCTCTGGCGTGTGGTATGTGCGTGTCTCTGGCGTGTGGTATGTGTGTGTCTCGGGCGTGTGGTATGTGCGTGTCTCTGGCGTGTCTCTGGAGTGTCTCTGGCGTGTGGAATGTGCGTGTCTCTGGCGTGTCTCTGGAGTGTCTCTGGCGTGTGGAATGTGCGTGTCTCTGGCGTGTCTCTGGAGTGTCTCTGGCGTGTGGAATGTGCGTGTCTCTGGAGTGTCTCGGGCGTGTGGAATGTGCGTGTCTCTGGCGTGTCTCTGGAGTGTCTCTGGCGTGTGGAATGTGCGTGTCTCTGGCGTGTCTCTGGAGTGTCTCTGGCGTGTGGAATGTGCGTGTCTCTGGAGTGTCTCTGGCGTGTGGTATATGCGTGTGGTATATGCGTGTCTCTGGCGTGTCTCTGGCGTGTGGTATGTGCGTGTCTCTGCCGTGTCTCTGGCGTGTGGTATGTGCGTGTCTCTGGCGTGTGGTATGTGCGTGTCTCTGGCGTGTGGTATATGCGTGTCTCTGGCGTGTCTCTGGCGTGTGGTATGTGCGTGTCTCTGGCGTGTGGTATGTGCGTGTCTCTGGCGTGTGGTATATGCGTGTCTCTGGCGTGTGGTATATGCGTGTCTCTGGCGTGTGGTATATGCGTGTCTCTGGCGTGTCTCTGGCGTGTGGTATGTGCGTGTCTCTGGCGTGTGGTATGTGCGTGTCTCTGGCGTGTGGTATATGCGTGTCTCTGGCGTGTCTCTGGCGTGTGGTATGTGCGTGTCTCTGCCGTGTCTCTGGCGTGTGGTATATGCGTGTCTCTGGCGTGTGGTATGTGCGTGTCTCTGGCGTGTGGTATGTGCGTGTCTCTGGCGTGTGGTATGTGCGTGTCTCTGGCGTGTGGTATGTGCGTGTCTCTGGCGTGTGGTATGTGCGTGTCTCTGGCGTGTGGTATGTGCGTGTCTCTGGCGTGTGGTATGTGCGTGTCTCTGGCGTGTGGAATGTGAGTGTCTCTGGAGTGTCTCTGGAGTGTCTCTGGAGTGTCTCTGGCGTGTGGTATGTGCGTGTCTCTGGCGTGTGGTATGTGCGTGTCTCTGGGGTGTGGTATGTGCGTGTCTCTGGCGTGTGGTATGTGTGTGTCTCTGGAGTGTCTCTGGCGTGTGGTATGTGCGTGTCTCTGGCGTGTGGTATGTGCGTGTCTCTGGCGTGTGGTATGTGCGTGTCTCTGGCGTGTGGTATGTGTGTGTCTCTGGAGTGTCTCTGGCGTGTGGTATGTGCGTGTCTCTGGCGTGTGGTATGTGCGTGTCTCTGGCGTGTGGTATGTGCGTGTCTCTGGGGTGTCTCTGGCGTGTGGTATGTGCGTGTCTCTGGCGTGTGGTATGTGCGTGTCTCTGGCGTGTGGTATGTGTGTGTCTCTGGCGTGTCTCTGGCGTGTCTCTGGCGTGTCTCTGGAGTGTCTCTGGAGTGTCTCTGGCGTGTCTCTGGCGTGTGGTATGTGCGTGTCTCTGGCGTGTCTCTGGAGTGTCTCTGGCGTGTCTCTGGAGTGTCTCTGGAGTGTCTCTGGCGTGTCTCTGGCGTGTGGTATGTGCGTGGTATGTGCGTGTCTCTGGCGTGTGGTATGTGCGTGTCTCTGGCGTGTGGTATGTGCGTGTCTCTGGCGTGTGGTATGTGCGTGTCTCTGGGGTGTCTCTGGCGTGTGGTATGTGCGTGTCTCTGGCGTGTGGTATGTGCGTGTCTCTGGCGTGTGGTATGTGTGTCTCTGGCGTGTCTCTGGCGTGTCTCTGGAGTGTCTCTGGAGTGTCTCTGGCGTGTCTCTGGCGTGTGGTATGTGCGTGTCTCTGGCGTGTCTCTGGAGTGTCTCTGGCGTGTCTCTGGAGTGTCTCTGGCGTGTCTCTGGCGTGTGGTATGTGCGTGTCTCTGGAGTGTCTCTGGCGTGTCTCTGGCGTGTGGTATGTGCGTGTCTCTGGCGTGTGGTATGTGCGTGTCTCTGGAGTGTCTCTGGCGTGTCTCTGGCGTGTGGTATGTGCGTGTCTCTGGCGTGTCTCTGGAGTGTCTCTGGCGTGTCTCTGGCGTGTCTCTGGCGTGTGGTATGTGCGTGTCTCTGGCGTGTGGTATGTGCGTGTCTCTGGAGTGTCTCTGGAGTGTCTCTGGCGTGTCTCTGGCGTGTGGTATGTGCGTGTCTCTGGAGTGTCTCTGGAGTGTCTCTGGCGTGTCTCTGGCGTGTGGTATGTGCGTGTCTCTGGAGTGTCTCTGGAGTGTCTCTGGAGTGTCTCTGGCGTGTGGTATGTGCGTGTCTCTGGAGTGTCTCTGGAGTGTCTCTGGCGTGTCTCTGGCGTGTCTCTGGCGTGTCTCTGGCGTGTGGTATGTGCGTGTCTCTGGAGTGTCTCTGGAGTGTCTCTGGCGTGTCTCTGGCGTGTGGTATGTGCGTGTCTCTGGAGTGTCTCTGGAGTGTCTCTGGCGTGTCTCTGGCGTGTCTCTGGCGTGTGGTATGTGCGTGTCTCTGGAGTGTCTCTGGAGTGTCTCTGGCGTGTCTCTGGCGTGTCTCTGGCGTGTGGTATGTGCGTGTCTCTGGGGTGTCTCTGGCGTGTCTCTGGCGTGTGGTATATGCGTGTCTCTGGCGTGTCTCTGGAGTGTCTCTGGCGTGTGGAGTGATGTGAGCTGAAGGTCGTGGAGATGAAGAGCATGGCCTGAAACAGTGACGGGAAAGAAACCGTTCTTTCCATTAAAACACTTTAACAAGCTGCATTGATCTAATGCCACTGTCATTTATCCTTGATTTATACTTGAGTTTTTCATTTCTGCTCAGTTCTGAATATCATTTGCTGTGGACTGCTTTACATGTTTGTACAGATTTAGTTTTATTTACCAGTATTTTACATTTATTTCTGCTTCTCTTGCAAATAATAATTTTGCCATTTTAATGTACATCAAAATGAACAGCAGATCTGTCTGTCTGTCTTTCTGTGTCTCTCGTCTCTCTGTCTGTCTGTCTGTCTTTCTGTCTGTCTTTGTCTGTCTGTCTTTCTGTGTCTCTCTGTCTCTCTGTCTGTCTGTCTTTCTGTCTGTCTTTGTCTGTCTGTCTTTCTGTGTCTGTCTGTCTCTCTGTCTGTCTGTCTTTCTGTCTTTCTGTGTCTGTCTGTCTCTCTGTCTGTCTGTCTGTCTGTCTCTGTCTGTCTGTCTTTCTGTGTCTGTCTGTCTGTCTCTGTCTGTCTGATTGTCAGACGTGTTTTGATGACTGTGATCTTCACATCTCTGTATGCAGAAGATTCACTCGCTGTCGCTGGTCTGCTGGTTTTCTGCTCCGCTACGGTTCGGACCCAAAACAGCATCATTTACTCCTTTATCTCTGCGTGTGGAGGCTTTAGTGCCCACCAAATGTATTCATTTGTGTGTATGTGTGTGTTATTCAATCTTAAGTATGTGTGTGTTTATATATTTTCAATTATTCTCTTACATTTGAGCAGTTCTTTGATTTGCATTCATCATTAAGCAGCTCTTCGAGTTGAATTCTGATGAACAGAGAATCAATTTAAAGAGCAGTTCGTCTGACAGTATTAATAATTGCACACAGTTAATGCATAATCACGGTTTTCCATCACTGAACCGCAGTAAAAGTGACGTGCGCTTATAAAGGCGTGTGATTATGAAACTCAAACGAGCCGCTCCGTCTATGAGAAACGAGGACTGACATTACAGACGCTGGGATATGATGCATTTCAGAGCATAATTAATGCATTATATATGAAGGGTTTAATTCAGAGGTTGTTTGTTTAATTTGGCAGGTGTTTTTAAAGAGCCCCTATTAAGTTTTTTGGGATGTTCTCTTTTATGCAGTGTGTAATAGAGATGTGTGTGAATGGAAAAGTTCTGCGTCACAAGGTTATTGTCTGCTAAAAGAAAGAACTGATTCTGATTCCAATCTTTCTTCTGTAACTCTGCATAATGCCAGCACTTGGAGATTGATATGTAAAACCCGCATCATCGTTATGGTTCCAATCACAGCCAATCAAGAACTGAGATTCACATATGATAATGAGCATTCAGATTCTGACCAATCAGAGCAGAGCAGCTCTCAGAGAGGCGGGGCTTAGGGAGACTGAATCTACGAACGAAGCGTTTCAGACGCTGTGAACAATTAAGTGATATGCGTTTTATGAGAACCTGTTGTTAAGAAAAATTAGGAATCTTTAATAACATTCAGTTCTGGCAAAGAATTTTAATTTCATTCATTCAGTGAAGGAAGAAAAAAAACTTGCGCTGTTAAATCATGAGTTACTACAGTAAATAGTCTTGATTTGGTTTTGACTTGTTCATTTGCATTAGAGAATCGCTGATGAATCTCGGGGGATTTGGACGTGCCACAGAAAATATCGACTCCTCGGGAAAAACAATAAGCGCATTTCAGCTCCAATAGCGAGTTGAGACTGTGACACGGCTTCTGCTGTTCACATGAAAGAGATGTGAAGCCGTCGCAACAACCCAGTAAGTAATTGACTGGCATTAAACGCGAAGTGCTGTGAAGAAACGTTGCGTCCCATCAGAAGTGTGACGCGTCTGATCTGAGATCCCCAGGCTTTGATTCTGATGCAAACGCTATCCCATCATACAGTAAATCATCAGCAGAATACGACTCTTCCTCTGAGAGACTGTGAAAACGGTTATTCATATTTTGAATGGGTTATTTTTATATTTTCTTTTTTCATTATAATTTGTCATTTTTTTGTCGTATTTTATTTGTATGTGTGTGTATATTTTATATATATATATATATATATATATATTTTTTCATAGTTTTTATTTCAGTTTTAGCAATTTTTATTTATTTTTACAATTTCTATTGTACTTTGCTTAAAGTCATCTTTATGATTTTTTTATTTATTTTCTACATAGGTTTTATTCATTTATTTCAGTTTTAGTTATTTTAATATTTTCGTTGAATTTTAGTTGGTCATGTTTTTGGTCTTTTTTCATTTTCGAGTTAACTTTTTTTTTGTGCAGTTTTAAGTCTTTTTTGTTTTAATTATTCGTCTGATTTCATTTTAAAGTTTTATTTTTTTTAATTTTTAAATAGTAGTTTTCATTTTGAATTAATTATAGTTTCTTATTTTCATTTTATAGTTTTTATATCGATATAGTTATTATTTCAATTTTAGTTGAAGTAATTAAAAAAAAAATTTTTTTTTCATTTATTATCTTATTTTCATTTTAAAGTTTTAATTTATTTTTTAAATCTATGCACTTTTTAGTCATTTTTATTATTTTCATATTTTTTTCTTTTTTATATTTCTAAATGGTTGTTTATTTTAAATTATAGTTTATTTTCATTTTAACTTTGACGTTTAATTTTAATTAACTATATAAAAAATATTCATTGTATTCATTTTTATCTAGTTTATCTATTTTATGTAGTTAAACTAAAAAAATGAAAAATAATACCTTAGCAACAAGCTGAAATAAAATAAGTTTACTTTTCAAGTTTCTGCTTTTCAAGTTTTTGCTGTTCACTCATATTTATGTATAAATACTTTTACAGTTAAATGTGCATTATAAAACAGACGGTTTGATTCGATAAGTCGTGATTCCGTTGCAATCCTGTGAACATTAAATTAACGCTTGACGAGCAAACAGCATATGGCTAACGAACTAGAACTCTGCTTATTAAATACACCTTTTATTGAGCATTAGCATCTTTCTCTATTTTGCCGTCCCGCTGTGATTGGGCGAAGGCCAGCTCGTCACCCGTCCTCGATAATTCCTCCTAAGCGATGGTAAGTGGAGATCTCGCTCTCCTGAGACTCTGGCTGTTGAAGGATGCTCCTGCTTTCATCACGTCTGGCTCTGAGCGCAGAAAATGATTCATAAAAGCAGATGAAAGCACTGCTATCTGTGGGGAATTGATGACAGAAAAGACTTCTTTAAATAAACCGAGAGGTTCATCCATCCTGTTACATCACTGGGGCTTTACGGACTCCATCTCTCAGGCCGAGTGCTGTTTTTAGTCTCTAATGATAAGCAAGAGTCATTTGAGTTCAGATCTTCCCTTTGAAACTCAATGAAGTGAATGCAGTAATGCAGAAGAAGCCCGGAGTCGCTCGCAAACGCCTGGAGCTTCTGTGATTGCTCTGAAAGCCATAGAAACTTGGATTGTAATTTACAAAACTCTTAAAGTCCCCATGAAATCCGAATGAGAGCTTCAGCATGAATATGTTCTCCTGACTGTCATCTGTAAGATAATGTTCTCATTATGGGTTTTTCCCGGGCAAACAACATTCACGCCGTCTTCAAAGAATGTAAAAATCACATTTTCCAACATTTCTGTGTGAAATCTCCCTTTTAGTCCAAACATTGTAATGCTGGAGCGGCCGGTTGGCATGACAACGGTTTTCTTCTCTTTCTCGGAGTAATGCAACATGAATTCTCAGTGCGGTTCCTGCGTTTGTAAATTAGTCTCTTTCATTGGGACGCTACGCTTCTGCGTTCAGATCAGCACAAACACACATGAATCTCAGCGCTTTGAATAATGTCTGCGCCTCCAAACTCTAATCCAGTCGCTGTATTTTGTGATCTTGAACTCTTACTTACTCTTACTCAGAAAAGCACAAAGATCAGAAATGATCCTGAGAGTGAGAATGAGAGTGAGTGTGATAGTGCGTGTGTGTGTGTAAGAGAGTGAGAGTGTGTGTGTAAGAGAGAGAGAGTGTGTTAGGGTGTGTGTGGGTGAGTGTGTGCGTGTGTGTGTGTGTAAGAGAGAGACAGTGTGTGTGTGTGTGTGTGTGTGTGTGTAAGAGAGTGAGTGTGTGCGTGTGTGTGTGTAAGAGAGAGGGTGTGAGGGTGTGTGCGTGTGTGAAAGAGACAATGTGTGTGTGTAAGAGAGTGAGAGTGTGTGTGTAAGAGAGAGAGAGTGTGTTAGGGTGTGTGTGGGTGAGTGTGTGCGTGTGTGTGTGTGTGAGAGAGAGACAGTGTGTGTGTGTGTGTGTGTGTGTGTGTAAGAGAGTGAGTGTGTGTGTGTGTGTGTGTAAGAGAGAGTGTGTGTGCGTTAGAGTGTGAGTGAGTGTGATAGTGTCTGTGTGTAAGAGAGTGAGTGTGTGTGTGTGTGTGTGTGTGTAAGAGAGAGTGTGTGTGCGTTAGAGTGTGAGTGAGTGTGATAGTGTCTGTGTGTAAGAGACTGAGAGTGCGCGTGTGTTTAAGAGAGAGTGAGTGAGTGAGGGTGTGTGTGATGTGTAAGAAAAAGTGTGTGCATGTGTGTGTGAGAGAGAGTGTGTGTGTGGTGTGTGTGTAAGAGAGAGAGTGTGAGTGTGTGTGTGTGTGTGTGTGTGAGAGTGTGTGTGTGTGTATGTGTGTGTGAGAGAGAGTGTGAGTGTGTGTGTGTGTGGTGTGTGAGAGTGTGTGTGTGTGTGTGGTGTTTGTGTAAGAGAGAGAGTGTGAGTGTGTGTGTATGTGTGTGTGAGAGAGAGTGTGAGTGTGTGTGTGTGTGTGTGTGTGTGGTGTGTGAGAGTGTGTGTGTATGTGTGTGTGTGTGTGGTGTTTGTGTAAGAGAGAGAGTGTGAGTGTGTGTGTATGTGTGTGTGAGAGAGAGTGTGTGTGTGTGTGTGTGTGGTGTGTGAGAGTGTGTGTGTATGTGTGTGTGTAAGAGAGTGTGTGTGTGTGTGGTGTTTGTGTAAGAGAGAGAGTGTGAGTGTGTGTGGTGTGTGAGAGTGTGTGTGTGTGTGTAACTTTCTGCTATACTGTTATAAAGATTTCATTGATTTACATAACCAGTGTTAAATTAAAATCAATATAAATGTCAGCATCTGAGCGCAGTTTGAGTCTCTGAATAAAATCGAGCTGTTTTTCCTCTATTTTCATTATCATTCTACAATATATGAGTCAGGAATGACAGCAAAAACAAGCATTTTGTCTGAAGGTTCAATGAACCGTTCCGTTTAAAAACATAAATGATTAGTTCGTATGTGCGGCTAGATTAGTTCATTGAGTGTGTCAGCGTATCGAGGTTTCTCAGCGTCGTAAAGAGTTTTCGTCTTTCTCGTGTTTGTTTGTAAACATCGACTGCATTGAAACGATTAAGAAATCTGCTAGAACCAACGGAAGAACTTCAATTCATTCTGTCTCAACTCAACCACGTCCCCGGATAAAGACTTTATTCTTTTCTCTGGTGGAAGAAATGCATAAATATGGAAGAAAGCCGAAATATTAAATGTAATGAATGTATACTTGCTGATTAGTTCTCTCTTTTATAGAAGAGGGTCAAAATGGCAACTTTCACATGAGATTTAGTCAGATTACGGGGGGGGTAAAAATGACTTTGTTAAGACGACAGCATCATTATTTTACTTTCACACAGAGATTGGTAGATTTATTAGGAAAATCTGCTTGCTTTTGCAATCTCTGTTGCATGATATGCCAACGGTGACAGTTCAAAAATGGGGGAAAAGCACTTATTGTGGGGGTTTTGTTGCAAACTTTTGAAAAACATTATTTATGGA
Source organism: Rhodeus uyekii (assembly GCA_037043235.1). NCBI lineage: Eukaryota > Metazoa > Chordata > Actinopteri > Cypriniformes > Acheilognathidae > Rhodeus > Rhodeus uyekii. The sequence goes on along the minus strand of JAWRVZ010000329.1, from coordinate 325,728 downwards.
AATTCAATGGAATTGTATTGATAGAACAATAAATGATATGCATTTCTATTTCAACTTTATTTGTTGTTCATATATTCCTCTTTAAAGTATTAGCCGTGTGTAAAGTGACCCACGTTTGGTGTTTGGCAACTCTGAAAATGCACTCATGGATTGACTCATGGAGCCGCATTAAGATCTCCAAATCTCTGGCATTGAACCATATAGAGCCTTCAAAATGAAGATGCCAAAAGAAAAGTTTGTTAACAACCAAAATGTAGAGGAATATTAAGATTTCATTAACCCGTCTTGAGTTACATGCATGCAAACTTGGGACATAAATGCACAAAAAGTCCTTTTCCCCATTTTTGAACCGTCACCATTGGCATTTAATGCAACAGAGATTGCTAAACTCAGCAGATTTTACTAGTGTACCTGCCAATCTCTGTGTGAAAACAAAATCATGATGCTGCCACCTTTCTAAAGTCGTTTTTACCCCCCTGTAATTTGACTCCAAAGCTCATGTGAAAATTGGCATTTTGACGCTCATCATCAAATCCGATGCATCCAAACATCAAAGTCAGCGTTTATAGACATTGTAAAAAGAGATGAATTCAAATGAATGTCATTCTTCATTAAGATAAAGCCTGTGTGATGCACATGTGAATGCCGGCAGTGCTGCATTGAAGAGCTGCTGGAATGTAATCGGGATGCTGCAGTGCACTCTGGGTAAAGGACGCTCTCCACTCGAGCTGTGAGTCACATACGAAAATCATGTGCTGAATAAAGAGGTGCCTGGTTTTGTGAATGAAATTCCTTGCTGCTCGCCTCCTTCCCGGGAGCCAGACGAATGCTGACTGCAAGGATTTCACACGACGTGACCTGCTGCACTCACATCTGAAATCACATCTTCAATCTTTTTAGTTCTGCAAAGGAGGAAATGTCTTTCCTGCAGTTCAAACAGTCGATTGTGGCGCTTGCAACATCAAGGTCATGGGTTCGATTCCCAGGGAAAGCAAGAACTGATTAGAATGTCAATGTGTTTCTTGAATGCGATGATAAAAGCAGCTGATAAATGCAGGAATGTGAACGCTGAATTATCTCTATTGATCGTCTAATTTCATGGAGGAAAATAAATGTAACTTTCAGCTGCAAAGCGTTTTAAATGTTACAGGTACTGCAAAAAATACACACACACACACACAGTAATATCTTGAGATACGAGTGTCCCGACGTACGAGTATTCCAAGATATGAGCAAGCCTTTGAGCAAACCTTTGCTTTGAGATACAAGCAGCTTAGAGATCCACGCCAAATAAAATAAAACCACATTTTATTTTGTATCACAGGAATCCTTATATAATTGTGTATATGTGTGTGTATAGCAATTAAAAACATGTTTTTTCCATTGTTATTAGCACTAATACGGGAGTTTTTTAGAGGGTCGGAACAGATGAATTTTTCCCGTTATTTCTTATGGGAAAACTGATTTGAGATACGAGCTCGTCCTGAAACTGATTATGCTCTTATCTCAAGGTATTACTGTGTGTGTATGTGTGTGTGTGTGTGTGTGTGTGTGTGTGTGTATATATTTTAACCAGTTTACTGTTATTTACTATAAGTGGCACTGTCCACTTCCTATTGCAATCATTGCACAATAATTTTACTTCAAAACGCTTGAATTCCTTTATAAAGCAAAGTTGAATAGCTAGATGGTTTTTCCCGGGTTCATCTGTCCAGTGTTGAGGAAAACGATTTTCAACTCCAGCGAAATCAGTTTAACAGTGTGTTTGGCTTTGGCAGTCTAATGTTCTTAAAATGTCATGACAAAAACACAGTATCTGCATCCGCATCTGTTTATGGCATTAATCTTAAAAGTGTTTTTCAGAAGGCCAGACTAACACATGCTTTTCCTGCTTTTTGACATTGACACATTGTCCCACATTTCTACCACAGATAAAGAGGTGAAGCTCTTAGGAGGATGATGATGATGATGATTTGCTGTTTTATCAGCCTGCTGCTTTAAGCTGTCTGCTGCTGATGTTGTAGTGAGCTGTGCTGGTCAGAATCATTTCCCCCTCTGCGGCAGACCAAAGAAAAGCAGGGAGAAGGAAGGATAAACCCCCTGCTTCCTCCAGCACTTGTCTCTCCATCAGACAGAGACTCATCTGCGCATCTCCTGCACGTGTTTCATTCCCATTTCCCCGTTTTCAGAACACGGTGGCCATCGCTTCCATCCACTTCCCGCGGACTGCCCCTCAGTCTGGGGAGAACTCCACCTGTAAGCTGCAGCTCATCGTCTTCCGCAATGGAAAACTCTTTCCGTGCACGGGGAATTCGTCAAATCTTGCGGATGACGGGAAGCGCAGGAGCGTTTCGACACCAGTTGCGTTCACCAAATTAGGTAATGCTGCATTTTTTTCATGCATTCGCTTCATTCCCTCCGTGTATTCACGCGCACGCACGCATGCATGAGTTGCTCGAAGTGAAAAACGTCATTGCGATGGAATATTTTGTCGGCGTTAACGTCACATGCAATTATGAGAATGCACGCGCGATGTTGCAACAGTTGCGTCGCGTGATTGCGCGAGTTAGAATGAGGTTATTTGTCTGCGCAATTAATGTCATTTGCAGTCGCATCGATTATGACATTGGCAGTCATTCACTGATGCACAGAGACGTGCGTGCATGTGTGTGTGAGATTGCCAGCTTTCATACGGAACACTTGAGGACTTCTGACTTGACGCAATGTGTTGCTCTCCCGTGCAGATGGGTGTAGCCCCGGGAGCCCCGTGCAGCCGGTGACCGTCGCTCTCCGACACTTCTCGTTGGGTGTTGACCCCACCGCGGCATATTGGGATTTTGACCTGCTGGATGGACACGGCGGCTGGCGCGCGGAAGGCTGCCAGATAACGGGCTCCGCGCACAACACGACCACCATCCACTGCGCGCACCACAACAACCTCGCCGTGCTCATGGTAAGAGTCGCTGGAGTGGTGCTATTGTGCGCGTGCAGAGCCAATGAAACACCAGAGTAAATAGCAGCGGTGCAAGGGCAAATGGTGTTAGGTATAGCGAGATGAGTGCACGTGACCATTACAGTGAGCGCAAACAATAATTCAATTCACGCGCGTGTGTGTGTTTGTGTTTTGTGCTTCCTTCAATGCAGTGCGTGCAGATAATAGAAAATGCACAAGCAAAACAACATTTTAGTCTAAAAGTAATGTGTGCTATTGGAATTAGAATTCTCTAATTTTTTACACTGCAAAGAAGCGATACATGCACTGTGTAAACATGGATTTATTTTACGTATTCTTTAATGCATTTACCCAGGAATTAAAAGTGCACAAATAATGCCATCTACATTGTTATGAAACTAAAAAACATGCAACTGTGAAAATATAACATTATAAAAACAATTTAAAAAAGAAGACTCAAAGGAAGTTTAAAGCAGCTGTGATGCGTCATTGTTTGAGACTGGAGTGAAGCAGCATCAGAGGCGTTACAGCTGCACGCTTTACACCTGCTTTACTCCTGCTTTAATCCTGCTTTAAAGCGGCTTTACTCCTGCTTTACTCCTGTTTTAATGCTGCATTATTCCTGCTTTAAAGCTGCATTACTCCTGTTTTAATGCTGCATTATTCCTGCTTTAATGCTCCTTTACACCTGCATTACTCCTGTTTTAATGCTGCATTATTCCTGCTTTAATGCTCCTTTACACCTGCATTACTCCTGTTTTAATACTGCATTATTCCTGCTTTAATGCTCCTTTACTCCTGCATTACTCCTGTTTCAATGCTGCATTATTCCTGCTTTAATGCTCCTTTACTCCTGCATTACTCCTGTTTCAATGCTGCATTATTCCTGCTTTAATGCTCCTTTACTCCTGCATTACTCCTGTTTTACTCCTGCATTATTCCTGCTTTAATGCTCCTTTACTCCTGTTTTACTCCTGCATTATTCCTGCTTTAATGCTCCTTTACTCCTGTTTTACTCCTGCATTATTCCTGCTTTAATGCTCCTTTACTCCTGCATTACTCCTGCTTAAATGCTGCTTTGGCTCTTTGCACTGAATGTGGAGAAGAGTAGCTGAGTAAAGCCTTTGCAAGATTCATATAAGTTCCCTCTGGATAAACCAAAATGACTTCTGGAAATAAACAGAGGAAAAAAAAAAAGAGTTTCAGTCAAGCCGGATATTTTTTGATTCTTACAGGATCCGGGATGTATCCCATTTGGATTGCTTCCAATTACGATAGAAATCCGCGAGGATTGATTCGACTAGGGAAGGATCTCAGAAAGCCCTTATACAACAAGTTTTCCTTAAAGGCACATCGCTGGATTTTCCTGCTCGTGCGAAATGCATCAGCTTAGTGGTGACTGAAAGGTTGCAGGTTTGAACCTGGCGGAGCTGAGTAGCATTGAACCTGTTGTAAGAGGGACTGTGCGTGGTTTGAGTAATTAGTGAGTGTGTGAGGGCACTTGTTCGCCCCCTTCATTCTTCATGGCGAAGCGCTTTTACGCGCAGCATCTCCATGACTCTGTCGCTCGCCACTCGGACTCATGGTGGGAATATCGACGCGTGAAAGTGATTTGACGAGGATTTTTACCGCGCAATGGCATCCGATCGTCCGTAGTGGCGCTGAGCTCACAGCCGAATGTTCTCCGACGACTGGGACTCCGTCGACTGGGAGGTCAGGCCGGTTTATGAGTCGAAATATAGCGTGAATGCTTCTGCTGTGGACGTTTAATCGAGCTGTGCGGAAACGAGTGCGATGCTCGGGGAAACGGAGGACGAGGCGCGAGAGAAACGAGAGGTGTGCGCGGAAAATAGAAGTGCTCCGATGTTTTGCATTAGACGACTTTAATCCGGGTTTAATTGGCTCGTGCGTGAAGATGAGATGCTGTATGTTGGGTGTTTGTGCGCGAGTGAAGACCAAAGTGATTTGCGTGCGAAATGAAAGCGCATCTGTTCTCGTGATGCTTTGAACTTCACGCTTTAAAGGTGAAATTGTTGAAATGCTGTTTATTGTTTAGCTGTGCTGTGCACGTGAGCCTGGGAAAGTGTGTGTGTGTGTGTGTGTGTGTGTGTGTGAGAGAGAGAGAGAGAGAGAAAGAGAGAGAGAGCTGATGCAGTCACCACACCCGCAGTCCGCAGTGTCTTAGAAAAAGAGGCTTTCAAACCGTTTGCGACACGCATTTCTATCCCAGCCTCTTTCTGAAGGCGAGAATGAACCGCTGGAAACGGGTTTGTGAACCTGTTGCTCTGATTCATCTCAGCGGCTCTAACGCAGCAGATGTTCTAGTGTGGATCACTGTTACCACTGTTCTAGTGTGGATCACTGTTACCACTGTTCTAGTGTGAATCACTGTTACCACTGTTCTAGTGTGGATCACTGTTACCACTGTTCTAGTGTGGATCACTGTTACCACTGTTCTAGTGTGAATCACTGTTACCACTGTTCTAGTGTGGATCACTGTTACCACTGTTCTAGTGTGGATCACTGTTACCACTGTTCTAGTGTGGATCACTGTTACCACTGTTCTAGTGTGGATCACTGTTACCACTGTTCTAGTGTGGATCACTGTTACCACTGTTCTAGTGTGGATCACTGTTACCACTGTTCTAGTGTGGATCACTGTTACCACTGTTCTAGTGTGGATCACTGTTACCACTGTTCTAGTGTGGATCACTGTTACCACTGTTCTAGTGTGGATCACTGTTACCACTGTTCTAGTGTGGATCACTGTTACCACTGTTCTAGTGTGGATCACTGTTACCACTGTTCTAGTGTGGATCACTGTGTTACCACTGTTCTAGTGTGGATCACTGTGTTACCACTGTTCTAGTGTGGATCACTGTTACCACTGTTCTAGTGTGGATCACTGTGTTACCACTGTTCTAGTGTGGATCACTGTGTTACCACTGTTCTAGTGTGGATCACTGTGTTACCACTGTTCTAGTGTGGATCACTGTTATCACTGTTCTAGTGTGGATCACTGTTATCACTGTTCTAGTGTGGATCACTGTTATCATTGTTCTAGTGTGGATCACTGTTACCACTGTTCTAGTGTGAATCACTGTTACCACTGTTCTAGTGTGAATCACTGTTACCACTGTTCTAGTGTGGATCACTGTGTTACCACTGTTCTAGTGTGGATCACTGTTACCACTGTTCTAGTGTGGATCACTGTGTTACCACTGTTCTAGTGTGAATCACTGTTACCACTGTTCTAGTGTGGATCATTGTTACCACTGTTCTAGTGTGGATCACTGTGTTACCACTGTTCTAGTGTGGATCACTGTGTTACCACTGTTCTAGTGTGGATCACTGTTACCACTGTTCTAGTGTGGATCACTGTGTTACCACTGTTCTAGTGTGGATCACTGTGTTACCACTGTTCTAGTGTGGATCACTGTTACCACTGTTCTAGTGTGGATCACTGTGTTACCACTGTTCTAGTGTGAATCACTGTTACCACTGTTCTAGTGTGGATCATTGTTACCACTGTTCTAGTGTGGATCACTGTGTTACCACTGTTCTAGTGTGGATCATTGTTACCACTGTTCTAGTGTGAATCACTGTTACCACTGTTCTAGTGTGGATCATTGTTACCACTGTTCTGGTGTGGATCATTGTTACCACTGTTCTAGTGTGGATCACTGTGTTACCACTGTTCTAGTGTGGATCATTGTTACCACTGTTCTAGTGTGGATCACTGTTACCACTGTTCTAGTGTGGATCACTGTGTTACCACTGTTCTAGTGTGGATCATTGTTACCACTGTTCTAGTGTGGATCACTGTGTTACCACTGTTCTAGTGTGGATCACTGTTATCATTGTTCTAGTGTGGATCACTGTTACCACTGTTCTAGTGTGAATCACTGTGTTACCACTGTTCTAGTGTGGATCACTGTGTTACCACTGTTCTAGTGTGGATCACTGTGTTACCACTGTTCTAGTGTGGATCATTGTTACCACTGTTCTAGTGTGGATCATTGTTACCACTGTTCTAGTGTGGATCACTGTGTTACCACTGTTCTAGTGTGGATCACTGTGTTACCACTGTTCTAGTGTGGATCACTGTGTTACCACTGTTCTAGTGTGGATCACTGTGTTACCACTGTTCTAGTGTGGATCGCTGTTACCACTGTTCTAATGTGGATCACTGTTACCACTGTTCTAGTGTGGATCTCTATTATCACTGTTCTAGTGTGAATCTCTATTATCACTGTTCTAGTGTGGATCGCTGTTATCACTGTTCTAGTGTGGATCTCTATTATCACTGTTCTAGTGTGGATCTCTATTATCACTGTTCTAGTGTGGATCTCTATTATCACTGTTCTAGTGTGGATCACTGTTACCACTGTTCTAGTGTGGATCACTGTTACCACTGTTCTAGTGTGGATCACTGTTACCACTGTTCTAGTGTGGATCACTGTGTTACCACTGTTCTAGTGTGGATCACTGTGTTACCACTGTTCTAGTGTGGATCACTGTTACCACTGTTCTAGTGTGGATCTCTATTATCACTGTTCTAGTGTGGATCGCTGTAATCCCTGTTCTAGTGAGGATCATTGTTCTAGTGTGGATCACTGACGTTCTAGTGTGGATCACTGACGTTCTAGTGTGGATCACTGACGTTCTAGTGTGGATCACTGTTTTAGTGAGGATCACAGTTCTAGTAAGGATCACTGACGTTCTTGTGTGGATCACTGTTCTAGTGTGGATCGCTGTTATCACTGTTCTAGTGAGGATCATTGTTCTACTGTGGATCACTGACGTTCTTGTGTGGATCACTGTTCTAGTGTGGATCGCTGTTATCACTGTTCTAGTGAGGATCATTGTTCTACTGTGGATCACTGATGTTCTAGTGAGGATCACTGACATTCTAGTATGGATTGCTTTTATCACTGTTCTATTGAGGATCACTGTCGTTCTTGTGTGGATCACTGTTTTAGTGTGGGTCACTGTTCTAGTAAGGATCACTGACGTTCTTGTGTGGATCACTGTTCTAGTGTGGATCACTGTTATCACTGTTCTAGCGTGGATCCCTGACGTTCTAGCGTGGATCCCTGACGTTCTTGTGTGGATCCCAGACGTTCTTGTGTGGATCCCTGACGTTCTTGTGTGGATCCCTGACGTTCTTGTGTGGATCACTGACGTTCTTGTGTGGATCACTGACGACGTTCTAGTGTGGATCAATGTTGTTCTGGTGTGGATCACTGACATTCTAGTGTGGATCGCTGTTACCACTGTTCTAGTGTGGATCACTGTTACCACTGTTCTAGTGTGGATCTCTATTATCACTGTTCTAGTGTGGATCTCTATTGTCACTGTTCTAGTGTGGATCTCTATTATCACTGTTCTAGTGTGGATCACTGTTCTAGTGTGAATCGCTGTTACCACTGTTCTAGTGTGGATCACTGTTACCACTGTTCTAGTGTGGATCGCTGTTATCACTGTTCTAGTGTGGATCACTGTTATCATTGTTCTAGTGTGGATCACTGTTATCATTGTTCTAGTGTGGATCACTGTTATCATTGTTCTAGTGTGGATCACTGTTACCACTGATCTAGTGTGAATCGCTGTTATCACTGTTATCACTGTTCTAGTGTGGATCACTGTTATCATTGTTCTAGTGTGGATCACTGTTATCATTGTTCTAGTGTGGATCACTGTTATCATTGTTCTAGTGTGGATCACTGTTATCATTGTTCTAGTGTGGATCACTGTTACCACTGATCTAGTGTGAATCGCTGTTATCACTGTTATCACTGTTCTAGTGTGGATCACTGTTACCACTGTTCTAGTGTGAATCACTGTTACCACTGATCTAGTGTGGATCGCTGTTACCACTGTTCTAGTGTGGATCACTGTTACCACTGTTCTAGTGTGGATCGCTGTTATCACTGTTCTAGTGTGGATCACTGTTACCACTGTTCTAGTGTGAATCACTGTTACCACTGATCTAGTGTGGATCGCTGTTACCACTGTTCTAGTGTGGATCGCTGTTACCACTGTTCTAGTGTGGATCACTGTTACCACTGTTCTAGTGTGGATCACTGTTACCACTGTTCTAGTGTGGATCGCTGTTATCACTGTTCTAGTGTGAATCGCTGTTACCACTGTTCTAGTGTGGATCACTGTGTTACCACTGTTCTAGTGTGGATCACTGTTACCACTGTTCTAGTGTGGATCACTGTTACCACTGTTCTAGTGTGGATCACTGTGTTACCACTGTTCTAGTGTGGATCACTGTGTTACCACTGTTCTAGTGTGGATCACTGTTACCACTGTTCTAGTGTGGATCACTGTTACCACTGTTCTAGTGTGGATCACTGTTACCACTGTTCTAGTGTGGATCACTGTTACCACTGTTCTAGTGTGGATCACTGTTACCACTGTTCTAGTGTGGATCACTGTGTTACCACTGTTCTAGTGTGGATCATTGTTACCACTGTTCTAGTGTGGATCACTGTGTTACCACTGTTCTAGTGTGGATCACTGTGTTACCACTGTTCTAGTGTGGATCACTGTGTTACCACTGTTCTAGTGTGGATCACTGTTATCATTGTTCTAGTGTGGATCACTGTTACCACTGTTCTAGTGTGGATCACTGTTACCACTGTTCTAGTGTGAATCACTGTTACCACTGTTCTAGTGTGGATCACTGTGTTACCACTGTTCTAGTGTGGATCACTGTTACCACTGTTCTAGTGTGAATCACTGTTACCACTGTTCTAGTGTGGATCACTGTGTTACCACTGTTCTAGTGTGGATCACTGTTACCACTGTTCTAGTGTGGATCACTGTGTTACCACTGTTCTAGTGTGGATCACTGTGTTACCACTGTTCTAGTGTGGATCACTGTGTTACCACTGTTCTAGTGTGGATCACTGTGTTACCACTGTTCTAGTGTGGATCACTGTTACCACTGTTCTAGTGTGGATCACTGTGTTACCACTGTTCTAGTGTGGATCATTGTTACCACTGTTCTAGTGTGAATCACTGTTACCACTGTTCTAGTGTGGATCATTGTTACCACTGTTCTAGTGTGGATCACTGTTACCACTGTTCTAGTGTGGATCATTGTTACCACTGTTCTAGTGTTAATCACTGTTACCACTGTTCTAGTGTGGATCATTGTTACCACTGTTCTAGTGTGGATCATTGTTACCACTGTTCTAGTGTGGATCATTGTTACCACTGTTCTAGTGTGGATCACTGTGTTACCACTGTTCTAGTGTGGATCATTGTTACCACTGTTCTAGTGTGGATCACTGTTACCACTGTTCTAGTGTGGATCATTGTTACCACTGTTCTAGTGTGGATCACTGTGTTACCACTGTTCTAGTGTGGATCACTGTGTTACCACTGTTCTAGTGTGGATCACTGTTACCACTGTTCTAGTGTGGATCACTGTGTTACCACTGTTCTAGTGTGGATCATTGTTACCACTGTTCTAGTGTGAATCACTGTTACCACTGTTCTAGTGTGGATCATTGTTACCACTGTTCTAGTGTGGATCATTGTTACCACTGTTCTAGTGTGAATCACTGTTACCACTGTTCTAGTGTGGATCATTGTTACCACTGTTCTAGTGTGGATCATTGTTACCACTGTTCTAGTGTGGATCACTGTGTTACCACTGTTCTAGTGTGGATCACTGTGTTACCACTGTTCTAGTGTGGATCACTGTTACCACTGTTCTAGTGTGGATCACTGTGTTACCACTGTTCTAGTGTGGATCATTGTTACCACTGTTCTAGTGTGGATCACTGTGTTACCACTGTTCTAGTGTGGATCACTGTTATCATTGTTCTAGTGTGGATCACTGTTACCACTGTTCTAGTGTGAATCACTGTTACCACTGTTCTAGTGTGAATCACTGTGTTACCACTGTTCTAGTGTGGATCACTGTGTTATCACTGTTCTAGTGTGAATCGCTGTTACCACTGTTCTAGTGTGGATCACTGACGTTCTTGTGTGGATCGCTGTTATCACTGTTCTAGTGTGGATCACTGACGTTCTTGTGTGGATCGCTGTTATCACTGTTCTAGTGTGGATCACTGTTATCACTGTTCTAGTGTGGATCGCTGTTATCACTGTTCTAGTGTGGATCGCTGTTATCACTGTTCTAGTGTGGATCGCTGTTATCACTGTTCTAGTGTGGATCACTGACGTTCTTGTGTGGATCGCTGTTACCACTGTTCTAGTGTGGATCGCTGTGTTACCACTGTTCTAGTGTGGATCACTGTTATCACTGTTCTAGTGTGGATCACTGTTACCACTGTTCTAGTGTGGATCACTGTGTTACCACTGTTCTAGTGTGGATCACTGTTACCACTGTTCTAGTGTGGATCACTGACGTTCTTGTGTGGATCGCTGTTACCACTGTTCTAGTGTGGATCGCTGTGTTACCACTGTTCTAGTGTGGATCGCTGTGTTACCACTGTTCTAGTGTGGATCGCTGTGTTACCACTGTTCTTGTGTGGATCACTGTTATCACTGTTCTAGTGTGGATCACTGACGTTCTAGTGTGGATCGCTGTGTTACCACTGTTCTAGTGTGGATCGCTGTGTTACCACTGTTCTTGTGTGGATCACTGTTATCACTGTTCTAGTGTGGATCACTGACGTTCTAGTGTGGATCGCTGTTATCACTGTTCTAGTGTGGATCACTGACGTTCTTGTGTGGATCGCTGTTATCACTGTTCTAGTGAGGATCACTTTTATCACTGTTCTTTTGTGGATCACTGACATTCTAGTGGACAGGGGATATAATTCTACAGTGATCTTGTTAAATCATAAAGAGTTTTGTACAGTTGTTCTAAATCTAAGCTTGATCATATTTGGGATTCTTTAAACTCTTTAAACTGGCGTCATGTCATATGTTGTGATTTTACTGCTTTTTATTTGTTGCTCCCATTTCTATATTGTTCTACAGTGACTTCCAGCCATGTTTGTTTCTGGAGAGAAAATGAGATTAATCTTTCTTTCTTTCTTTCTTTCTTTCTTTCTTTCTTTCTTTCACGAAAGTGTTCTGGAAAATTGGTTGTTTTGTGTCATAATTGAGTTTCTGAACCTGTTGCTTTTTCATCTCCGGTGTATTTGTTTTGTGTGGATCGTCAGTAGTTTTGAAAATAATCTTCTTATGCTATTTTCATAAAATTGATCATTTTTAAAGATTATTTAATCATATTATCAGAGCATCAGTATTCTAAAGGAGAATTCAGTTTATAGACACTGAATTTTATCTTTTTTATAGGTTGTGCTGGATATTTCAGCGTGTGCATGTCTTTATCAGAATAAAGCCTGGCAGACTTTAATCATGAAATAATAGGCATGCAAAAGTGTCGGTTATTCGCTGTAGTTTAGATGCACACACAGCTCTGACATTTGGAAGGTAAATAATTGAAAGAGGTCATAATAAACCCTTTTCAATGCAGCCATTTTGTGTTTGTCTGGTTTAAAGGAGATGTAATGAGAGGAGAAGAGCTGCTCTGGATTCTGCTGATGACTTGAAGCTTGTTTAATGCACATTCAGCTGCGCTTCACCTTGACGTCACTCAGCCGGACACACACCTGCTCGAAGGAAACGCCTATTGATTTCACATCCCGGTTATTCGTTGTTAAACGCATGACCGAAGCGTCTAGACGAGGATTGCAATCTCAGCGTGTTTTTATAGAAGGCGGTGATAAGTGCTTTTGTTTTATCAGATTTCTTGACATGCGGTTCTTAACGCAAGCTTAGAAAACCTGCTAGAATATAAAGCTAAACAATTAATTTATTTATTTACTCTGATCGCTTTTTCACCAGTACATGTTTCAAAGCAGGAAAATATGAATGTTTATATTATCTTCATGCCTTATAGTTGCATGTATCAGACAATGGTTTCCTTTTGCGATGGTTCAAACAGTCAAGATTTACTTTAATATACTGTGTTTAATATACTGTATGAAGTTTGATATAAATTATGTTCAACTTTATATATACAGCTAGGAAAATATAGTTGCATTTTTCTGTGATATATCAATCAGACAGCCAAGATTTGCTTTATATTATACACTGTATTTCTTTACATTTCTTTACATTTTTAGAAGTTAGATTTTGTACATATTGCTGGGTCATAAATATAGTTTATAGTAAAAGTGTGTAAAATTAGATACAACTTTATATTTTCTGTACAGCTGGTTTAAGTTTTTCGAGTATATTTGCTATTTAGTATATATTGCTTTAAGTGAGTGTGAGTGAACTGTATGTATGCGGATATTATGTTTGTATTATTCATCATTAATCTGGTGATATTGAAGATTATGAGTTGTATATGAGGACCTCAGCCCTTCTCTTCTGATATAGGATTTAGGATTGGATTTATGGATTTAATTGAGGCTCTTTATGGTTTGAGTGACTCAACCTCACAACCTTTACTTTGGTTCGTGTTTCTTTGTAAGCTTCGTCACTCAAGGACACTTTGGTTTGTTCGCCCACAGTCGGGAATGAATGGTGTTTATCGCCAGGAGCTTTTCGGGACGTAAGTCGTGAGTGTTTTCTTTGCTGTGTGGTGGAGGATGCTTGAATCTGAACACACACTCACTGTGTTCACTAGAGCAGTGAAGTTGAGTTGATGTGTTGGTGCGTTACATTAGCGCAGCGCTGCATTGTTGCACCGTTAGCTGTGATGTGTTGGTGCGCTACATTAGCGCAGCGCTGCATTGTTGCACCGTTAGCTGTGATGTGTTGGTGCGTTACATTAGCGCAGCGCTGCATTGTTGCACCGTTATCTGTTGATGTGTTGGTGCGCTACATTAGCGCAGCGCTGCATTGCTGCACCGTTATCTGTGATGTGTTGGTGCGTTACATTAGCGCAGCGCTGCATTGCTGCACCGTTATCTGTTGATGTGTTGGTGCGCTACATTAGCGCAGCGCTGCATTGCTGCACCGTTATCTGTTGATGTGTTGGTGCGCTACATTAGCGCAGCGCTGCATTGCTGCACCGTTATCTGTTGATGTGTTGGTGCGTTACATTAGCGCAGCGCTGCATTGCTGCACCGTTATCTGTTGATGTGTTGGTGCGCTACATTAGCGCAGCGCTGCATTGCTGCACCGTTATCTGTTGATGTGTTGGTGCGCTACATCAGCGCTGCATTGCTGCACCGTTATCTGTTGATGTGTTGGTGCGCTACATTAGCGCAGCGCTGCATTGCTGCACCGTTATCTGTTGATGTGTTGGTGCGTTACATTAGCGCAGCGCTGCATTGCTGCACCGTTATCTGTTGATGTGTTGGTGCGCTACATTAGCGCAGCGCTGCATTGTTGCACCGTTATCTGTTGATGTGTTGGTGCGCTACATTAGCGCAGCGCTGCATTGCTGCACCGTTATCTGTGATGTGTTGGTGCGTTACATTAGCGCAGCGCTGCATTGCTGCACCGTTATCTGTTGATGTGTTGGTGCGCTACATTAGCGCAGCGCTGCATTGCTGCACCGTTATCTGTTGATGTGTTGGTGCGCTACATTAGCGCAGCGCTGCATTGCTGCACCGTTATCTGTTGATGTGTTGGTGCGTTACATTAGCGCAGCGCTGCATTGCTGCACCGTTATCTGTTGATGTGTTGGTGCGCTACATTAGCGCAGCGCTGCATTGCTGCACCGTTATCTGTTGATGTGTTGGTGCGCTACATTAGCGCAGCGCTGCATTGCTGCACCGTTATCTGTTGATGTGTTGGTGCGTTACATTAGCGCAGCGCTGCATTGCTGCACCGTTATCTGTTGATGTGTTGGTGCGCTACATTAGCGCAGCGCTGCATTGCTGCACCGTTATCTGTTGATGTGTTGGTGCGCTACATTAGCGCAGCGCTGCATTGCTGCACCGTTATCTGTTGATGTGTTGGTGCGTTACATTAGCGCAGCGCTGCATTGGTGCACCGTTATCTGTTGATGTGTTGGTGCGCTACATTAGCGCAGCGCTGCATTGCTGCACCGTTATCTGTTGATGTGTTGGTGCGCTACATTAGCGCAGCGCTGCATTGCTGCACCGTTATCTGTTGATGTGTTGGTGCGCTACATTAGCGCAGCGTTGCATTGTTGCACCGTTATCGGTTGATGTGTTGGTGCGTTACATTAGCGCAGCGCTGCATTGGTGCACCGTTAGCTGTGATGTGTTGGTGCGCTACATTAGCGCAGCGCTGCATTGGTGCACCGTTATCTGTTGATGTGTTGGTGCGCTACATTAGCGCAGCGCTGCATTGCTGCACCGTTATCTGTTGATGTGTTGGTGCGCTACATTAGCGCAGCGCTGCATTGCTGCACCGTTATCTGTTGATGTGTTGGTGCGCTACATTAGCGCAGCGTTGCATTGTTGCACCGTTATCGGTTGATGTGTTGGTGCGTTACATTAGCGCAGCGCTGCATTGGTGCACCGTTAGCTGTGATGTGTTGGTGCGCTACATTAGCGCAGCGCTGCATTGCTGCACCGTTAGCTGTTGATGTGTTGGTGCGCTACATTAGCGCAGCGCTGCATTGCTGCACCGTTATCTGTTGATGTGTTGGTGCGCTACATTAGCGCAGCGCTGCATTGCTGCACCGTTATCTGTTGATGTGTTGGTGCGCTACATTAGCGCAGCGCTGCATTGCTGCACCGTTATCTGTGATGTGTTGGTGCGCTACATTAGCGCAGCGCTGCATTGCTGCACCGTTATCTGTTGATGTGTTGGTGCGCTACATTAGCGCAGCGCTGCATTGCTGCACCGTTATCTGTTGATGTGTTGGTGCGCTACATTAGCGCAGCGCTGCATTGCTGCACCGTTATCTGTGATGTGTTGGTGCGCTACATTAGCGCAGCGCTGCATTGCTGCACCGTTATCTGTTGATGTGTTGGTGCGCTACATTAGCGCAGCGCTGCATTGCTGCATCGTTACCTGTTGATGTGTTGGTGCGATACATTAGCGCAGCGCTGCATTGCTGCACCGTTATCTGTGATGTGTTGGTGCGTTACATTAGCGCAGCGCTGCATTGTTGCACCGTTATCTGTGATGTGTTGGTGCGCTACATTAGCGCAGCGCTGCATTGCTGCACCGTTAGCTGTTGATGTGTTGGTGCGCTACATTAGCGCAGCGCTGCATTGCTGCACCGTTAGCTGTTGATGTGTTGGTGCGCTACATTAGCGCAGCGCTGCATTGCTGCACCGTTAGCTGTTGATGTGTTGGTGCGCTACATTAGCGCAGCGCTGCATTGCTGCACCGTTAGCTGTTGATGTGTTGGTGCGCTACATTAGCGCAGCGCTGCATTGCTGCACCGTTATCTGTGATGTGTTGGTGCGCTACATTAGCGCAGCGCTGCATTGTTGCACCGTTATCTGTGATGTGTTGGTGCGATACATTAGCGCAGCGCTGCATTGCTGCACCGTTATCTGTGATGTGTTGGTGCGTTACATTAGCGCAGCGCTGCATTGCTGCACCGTTATCTGTGATGTGTTGGTGCGCTACATTAGCGCAGCGCTGCATTGTTGCACCGTTATCTGTTGATGTGTTGGTGCGCTACATTAGCGCAGCGCTGCATTGCTGCACCGTTATCTGTTGATGTGTTGGTGCGCTACATTAGCGCAGCGCTGCATTGTTGCACCGTTATCTGTTGATGTGTTGGTGCGATACATTAGCGCAGCGCTGCATTGCTGCACCGTTATCTGTGATGTGTTGGTGCGTTACATTAGCGCAGCGCTGCATTGCTGCACCGTTATCTGTGATGTGTTGGTGCGCTACATTAGCGCAGCGCTGCATTGTTGCATCGTTATCTGTTGATGTGTTGGTGCGCTACATTAGCGCAGCGCTGCATTGCTGCACCGTTATCTGTTGATGTGTTGGTGCGATACATTAGCGCAGCGCTGCATTGCTGCACCGTTATCTGTGATGTGTTGGTGCGTTACATTAGCGCAGCGCTGCATTGTTGCACCGTTAGCTGTGATGTGTTGGTGCGCTACATTAGCGCAGCGCTGCATTGGTGCACCGTTATCTGTTGATGTGTTGGTGCGATACATTAGCGCAGCGTTGCATTGCTGCACCGTTATCTGTTGATGTGTTGGTGCGTTACATTAGCGCAGCGCTGCATTGCTGCACCGTTATCTGTTGATGTGTTGGTGCGATACATTAGCGCAGCGCTGCATTGCTGCACCGTTATCTGTGATGTGTTGGTGCGTTACATTAGCGCAGCGCTGCATTGCTGCACCGTTATCTGTGATGTGTTGGTGCGCTACATTAGCGCAGCGCTGCATTGTTGCATCGTTATCTGTTGATGTGTTGGTGCGCTACATTAGCGCAGCGCTGCATTGCTGCACCGTTATCTGTTGATGTGTTGGTGCGATACATTAGCGCAGCGCTGCATTGCTGCACCGTTATCTGTGATGTGTTGGTGCGTTACATTAGCGCAGCGCTGCATTGTTGCACCGTTATCTGTGATGTGTTGGTGCGTTACATTAGCGCAGCGCTGCATTGTTGCACCGTTAGCTGTGATGTGTTGGTGCGCTACATTAGCGCAGCGCTGCATTGCTGCACCGTTATCTGTTGATGTGTTGGTGCGCTACATTAGCGCAACGCTGCATTGTTGCACCGTTATCTGTGATGTGTTGGTGCGTTACATTAGCGCAGCGCTGCATTGTTGCACCGTTATCTGTGATGTGTTGGTGCGTTACATTAGCGCAGCGCTGCATTGTTGCACCGTTATCTGTGATGTGTTGGTGCGCTACATTAGCGCAGCGCTGCATTGCTGCACCGTTATCTGTGATGTGTTGGTGCGCTACATTAGCGCAGCGCTGCATTGTTGCACCGTTATCTGTGATGTGGGAGCGTTTCGGTACGGGACAGCGGCCGGATGCCGTCCTACTTCTCTTGGGATGTTCTCTCACTGTGCCATTCAAGGACTAATAGCTGCATGATACTGGAAAACTGAAGGCGTTTTGTTTTTCTGTGATATATTTGTTGAGATATTAAAACATACAGGAAGAATCGCTAGATTATTTCCTCTACTAGGAAAGAATGCATCATGTTGGTGTGACTTTTTTATTTTATTTATTTATAATATATAATATTCGTACACATATTCCTTTCTTTTTCTTTTTTGAATGATTTGTAATGAGTGATGTACGTACACTTCAGTCTATCACCTATGTAACCAATTATTAGTTAAAGCCCTTGCTTTTCTGTGTTTTTCCATAGAGTAAAGATGAATATTGTCTGTGTTTCTCACCAGATAAAACATGTTATCAGAATGTGAAAGTCTTTCTGTTGATAGTTCAGCCTTGGAGAAGCTGCGTGTGCGTGTGCGTGTGCGTGTATTAATATGCTCTGTATTGGTGAGGTGATTAACTGGCAACATAAGGAGATGGAATGACTTGTTCTCGACAAGCCATGTAAAAGGTCACGAACCTGTCAACCATGTGATCAACGAAGATGTGCGTCAGACTGTCTGCTCTTGTGTGGAAAATTACTAATTTTGTTTATCTTTCTTTCTTAGCCAATCAGAATAATTTAATCTTCAGTAATGATGTAGCCTCTGTTAGAGTATAATTGCTGTAACAATGTTATTGTATGTGGGGCGGCCTACGAACTCCTTGTGAGACCTGAAGCTTCTGCTGATGAAACTGCAAACTAAACTTCACTAAAAGTTCTTCTATTGATGCACTTCTGACTCCTGCTCTCATTCATCATACCTGCTCCTCGGGTCTTAACTGTAATCCTACTACAATGCTTTGCTTGTCAAAGGTGAAGACGAACGTTGTGTGTGTAAAAGCAGCTTCATGATTGCAGCAGTTGCTGTGTGTAGTGTTGACCGATGCCATTCACACTGACCTCCAGAGAGAGATGGAGAAAAAGAGGGTTTCTCAAAGGTTCCCAAAGGGTCACTAACCTTTGTGACCGTTGATCTTCTCCAATCAGATCTGATCTTTTCACATGGAGCGAACATGCATTTTCTTTGTGTAGCGAGTTTGGACTTCTGAACGATACAGTGTTTCATAATTGCGTTTGATCTCAAAAGATCACAGAATTTCATGTCTTGCGTCTTTTGTGCTGAGAAAAGTTGCTTTACCAGGTTTAATTCTACGGTTAATCGTAGTAATGGTTAGTTTAATACCTAATGCACTGGGAACAAAAGAGGAACTCGAGAGTAAATTTAACGAAGAAACAGTACACTGAAAAACTGAAATTCTGTCCAGCACTGGGTTTAAACCCTTGTGTTTCACACCGGACTGCCGCTTGCTAATAAATAGTGTTTAAATGCTGATTGTTTTTGCTCTGAATAATCCGTTCCGACCAAACTGCCTCCCATTCATTTGATTCATCACTTATTTCCGTTGTCAGCGGATCGATCGACTTCGAGCGCCTGCCTCCTGACAAAACCTGGATGCGTCTGTCGTCTTCTACAAGTGACATGAATTCAAGCTTGTGTCTCTCAAATTAGCGACTGAATCTCACACATGAACGCACTGGTCGGTTTAACGTGTGCTTGACTTCCGTGAGCGACGGAAGGAAAGGCTTTATTTCTGTCCTGACGCCAAACGCCGCTGACAGGGATTTGGGTTTTCTTGAGGAATTGTGGATTTTGCTGGACCTTCAAACTGATATTTGTGATGCTTTGAGTTCAGAAACATTCCAGTGTGTCAGTTTAAGGTTTAGTCACTTGAGCATCATTGACTACCTAAAGTGCTTTTATTGAATTATTTATTCATTTTTATTATATTATTATTACAATTATTATTCAATTTTATTTTTGAATACTTTCTTACACATCATAATGTTCAATTTGAGTCTTTTATTTAGTTATTTATTTAATTAATTATCTTTTTCCCCTTGAGTCTTTCTAGTGTCAGTTTAAAGTTTAGAGTCACTTTGAGCGTCATTGACTATTGTTATTGTTTTTATTTTTGGATACTTTCTTACACATCATAGTGTTTATGGTCAATTTGAGTAAGTCATTAGAAGTTTAACTACTAAATTTCTTTTGTCATTTATTTTTCTAGATTCTTTTTGATCCACAAAATATTTATTTTCAGTTTAAGGTTTAGTGTCATTGACCACCAAAAGAGTCCTTTTATTTATTGCTATTTTATATTATATTAGTTTTATTAAAATTGTATTTCTTTATTCTATTTAATACAGTAATGCCTTGAGATACGAGCATCCCAACGTACGAGTATCCTGAGATACGAGCAAACCTTTGAGCAATTTTTGCTTTGAGATACGAGTAAGTATTTGAGATACGAGCAGCTTCCAGACGCTAGAGGTGTTCAGCACTCGCAGCAGCTCAAGCTCCTCATTTATGGGTAATTGCATATGATCTCCACTAGAGGCAGCTTGGTTTTACAGCGGGGGTTACCGGGGGCAACGAGTGATTCACCAGTATTAAGCTGGGAGCAGCACGAGTTATGAGTGTTCAATAATAATACATATGAGCTTCTGAGTCTATCCAACACACAACACGGGAACAAACACTACACTTCTGTATTGTGTTTGTGTATCTATATAATCCCTCCCTCCTGTATCGTGTGTCTGGAAGGCAGGAGTTCATAATTAAAACCACATTTTATTTTATATCACAGGAATCCATATATACCATAATTGTGTGTGTGTGTGTCTCTATAGCAATTAAAAACATGTTTTTTTATTGTCATTCGCACTTATAAGGGAGTTTTTTAGAGGGTCGGAACAGATTCATATTTTTTCTGTTATTTATTATGGAAAAATTATTTGAGATACGAGCAACTCGAGTTACGAGCTCGTCCTGGAACGAATTATCCTCGTATCCCAAGGCATTACTGTATATTATTTTCTGATACTTTGACACACAGTTTATTATTTGGGGTCACTTCGAGCATAGTTTGACGACATAATCCTTTATAATGTTTAATTTTATTCAGAATTCACTGACTATCAAGAGCAGGGGTCGGCAACCCGCGGCTTTCACCACTGTGCTGCGGCTCTTTCATCCGCTTAACGTGACTTATAGCAGCGCTCCCGCTGTCCTCGATCGGTCCGCTATCACTCCGGCCAGGTATGAAATGAGTATCGCACCGCACGCGTAATCGCTCCGTGGTAAGTGGTGTTAGGAGGCCAGCAGGGGGTGCTCACCCTGTGGTCTGTGTGGGTCCTACCACCCCAGTATAGTGACGGGGACACTGTACTGCAGCAAGCACCGTCTTTCAGATGAGACGATAAACCGAGGACCCGACTCTCTGTGGTCATTAAAAATCCCAGGATGTCTTTCGCAAGAGTAGGGTTTAACCCCGGCATCCTGGCCAAATCTGCCCATTGGCCTTGGTCCATCATGGCCTACTAATCCCCCCACACTAATTGGCTTCATCACTCTGTCTCCTCTCCACCAATAAGCTGATGTGTGGTGAGCGTTCTGGCGCAATATGGCTGCCGTCGCATCATCCAGGTGGGTGCTGCACATTGGTGGTGGTTGAGGAGATTCCCCCATATTATGTAAAGCGCTTTGAGCTCTGGAAAAGTGCTATATAAATGTAACATTTCTTTCTTCTTCTTCAGCAACCCGAAACCGCGCACGTCCACTGACGCCCCACCTTCATATCACTCATGAACCACGCATGAACGGCGCACGTATCATGTTCATTCCACTGATAATGTGGATTCTGATAGTGCTTGTTTGTGGAACGTTCCTGAAGCGTGCGTGTTTGGATGCGCTCCATCAGTGATTAATGCGTCGGGAGTGCGTCGAATGTTCGTGGAATATTTTGGTCAATTTCTCGACGCACAAGCATGCACAAACCCAATCTGTGCGTAATTTGTGAGTGATTCAAAGTCAAAGTCAAAGTCAGCTTTATTGTCAAATCTGCAATATATACAGTGCATACATATAGAGAATTGAAATTCCGTTACTCTCAGACCCAAGGCGAATACAGTTAACAACAACAATAATTTAACAGTAACAGTAACAACAACAACAACAACAACAACAGAAGATGAAGATAAAATACAATAAAATTAAACTAGATGGATAAAGTGAGTTATGGAGGTAAAGTGGCGATGGCAAATAGTGCAAACAATAGTAAATAGTAATAGTGCAATTACAAATTAAGGCAGTGCAAATGTAATAGGAGAGAAATGCAAGGACAACATGATGAGGTGGATGAATAAGAGAATAACTGATGGTGGGTAGGGGGTGGGGGGGGGGGATTCAGAGATCAGGTCCTTGGTGCAGAAGAGGGGAGAGGTGGCAGAGTCGGGAGAGAGTTCAATGCCCTGACAGCTTGGAGTATGAAGCTGTCCTTCAGTCTGTTGGTCCGTGCCTGGAGACTGCGTAGTCTCCTCCCTGATGGCAGCAGACTGAAGAGGCTGTGGGATGGGTGGGTGGGGTCCCTAGCAATAGCAAGGGCTTTTCGGGAGAGGCGGGTGTTATAGATGTCCTGGAGGGGTGGGAGAGAGACACCAACGATCTTTCATGCGTGATCGCATGAAATGCGTTATCGGCTGTGTGACTGGCCCTTAAATATTTTCTTGTCCGCATTGAGCAATTTAGAACTGAGTGCTAATACACCGACGATATAAACGATCAACCAGAGTAGTAATTATTGTTTTTTCTTTTCTTTTTTTTCTCTGTATGCATTTATTTATACATTTTATTAAATTTACAGTTTTTTTATAATTTCATTTTTATTTACCTTTTTAAGATTCATTTTACATATTTAAAAAAATAGTATTAGTATATTTGATTTTATCTGTATTTTTATATAATTTGTACATTATTTAAAATAATAATGTGAAGCAGAAGCATCATTTTCATATTTTATATGTTGTACATTCTTTAAAAAAAACATATATATATATATATATATTTTTTTTTTTTTTTTTTTTTTTAATTATATATATATATATATATATATATATATAAAATTTAAAAAAATTATAACAATACATATTATATTGATTATATTTTATTATTATATTGATTGATTTAGAGTGAAACATGACCTGGGTTTTATGTGGTGATTCATGATTAAATGCTAACGTTCAGTATTTATATCTGGATGGAGGGAAATTCTGAATCCACACACAGTTTCTGCTAATTTCTTCAGAGTTTCTGCACATCAGAATTTAAATGAGCTTCAACTTAGTTGTTGAATAAACCACATTATGCATTAGAGTTGATGCCAAAAGTCCAATATCTTGCTTGTGATTTAGACTAGAATAGTCTGTACAGAGCAGAAAAACGGTTTAGAATAATGAAATTAAATTATAGTGACTCAAATCACCAGCAATGTGGCAAGACGAGGTGATGAACGACATTTCTGTCTAAAGCTCATGGCTTCAGTGCTTGTGTGTGTTTGAGAGGCGTTTTTTATGGACTGTTATGTATAATTACAGCAGTGAAACTGATGGATTGTTGCCCTTTATGTTTTGTTATGGATGATAAGGATTCTGGGTAAATGACTACTGTGTAATTTTGTTCTAAAATGAGAAGCACCACCCAGAGTCTTTCTTTTTTTACTTGTTTCATTTGCATTATGGCATTTTTCACCTTGTGTTGGTTAATTTGTTGGCCGTTTGGAGGCCTGTCTCTCCGCTGTATCATTTCTGTGAGCCAAACTCAGGACGAAGGCTTTATGATCATTTAAACACACACACGGTCATTTCAGGGCAAATCTCTCCAAACCCTGTTAAGAATGTCTCGTTGCTGATTTTGTCGTCGCTGCCTATTTGTGGTGTTACTGTAGTGTGGCAGGACTGCGTGTGTTACTGTAGTGTGGCAGGTCTGCGTGTGTTACTGTAGTGTGGCAGGTCTGCGTGTGTTACTGTAGTGTGGCAGGTCTGCGTGTGTTACTGTAGTGTGGCAGGACTGCGTGTGTTACTGTAGTGTGGCAGGACTGCGTGTGTTACTGTAGTGTGGCAGGACTGCGTGTGTTACTGTAGTGTGGCAGGTCTGCGTGTGTTACTGTAGTGTGGCAGGTCTGCGTGTGTTACTGTAGTGTGGCAGGACTGCGTGTGTTACTGTAGTGTGGCAGGTCTGCGTGTGTTACTGTAGTGTGGCAGGACTGCGTGTGTTACTGTAGTGTGGCAGGACTGCGTGTGTTACTGTAGTGTGGCAGGACTGCGTGTGTTACTGTAGTGTGGCAGGACTGCGTGTGTTACTGTAGTGTGGCAGGTCTGCGTGTGTTACGGTAGTGTGGCAGGACTGCGTGTGTTACTGTAGTGTGGCAGGACTGCGTGTGTTACTGTAGTGTGGCAGGACTGCGTGTGTTACTGTAGTGTGGCAGGTCTGCGTGTGTTACGGTAGTGTGGCAGGACTGCGTGTGTTACTGTAGTGTGGCAGGACTGCGTGTGTTACTGTAGTGTGGCAGGACTGCGTGTGTTACTGTAGTTTGGCAGGTCTGCGTGTGTTACTGTAGTGTGGCAGGTCTGCGTGTGTTACTGTAGTGTGGCAGGTCTGCGTGTGTTACTGTAGTGTGGCAGGACTGCGTGTGTTACTGTAGTGTGGCAGGTCTGCGTGTGTTACGGTAGTGTGGCAGGTCTGCGTGTGTTACTGTAGTGTGGCAGGTCTGCGTGTGTTACTGTAGTGTGGCAGGTCTGCGTGTGTTACTGTAGTGTGGCAGGTCTGCGTGTGTTACTGTAGTGTGGCAGGTCTGCGTGTGTTACGGTAGTGTGGCAGGACTGCGTGTGTTACTGTAGTGTGGCAGGACTGCGTGTGTTACTGTAGTGTGGCAGGACTGCGTGTGTTACTGTAGTGTGGCAGGTCTGCGTGTGTTACGGTAGTGTGGCAGGTCTGCGTGTGTTACTGTAGTGTGGCAGGACTGCGTGTGTTACTGTAGTGTGGCAGGACTGCGTGTGTTACTGTAGTGTGGCAGGTCTGCGTGTGTTACTGTAGTGTGGCAGGACTGCGTGTGTTACTGTAGTGTGGCAGGTCTGCGTGTGTTACTGTAGTGTGGCAGGTCTGCGTGTGTTACTGTAGTGTGGCAGGTCTGCGTGTGTTACGGTAGTGTGGCAGGTCTGCGTGCGTTACGGTAGTGTGGCAGGTCTGCGTGTGTTACTGTAGTGTGGCAGGTCTGCGTGTGTTACTGTAGTGTGGCAGGTCTGCGTGTGTTACGGTAGTGTGGCAGGTCTGCGTGTGTTAATGTAGTGTGGCAGGTCTGCGTGTGTTACGGTAGTGTGGCAGGTCTGCGTGTGTTACTGTAGTGTGGCAGGTCTGCGTGTGTTAATGTAGTGTGGCAGGTCTGCGTGTGTTACTGTAGTGTGGCAGGTCTGCGTGTGTTACTGTAGTGTGGCAGGTCTGCGTGTGTTACTGTAGTGTGGCAGGACTGCGTGTGTTACGGTAGTGTGGCAGGTCTGCGTGTGTTACTGTAGTGTGGCAGGTCTGCGTGTGTTACTGTAGTGTGGCAGGTCTGCGTGTGTTACTGTAGTGTGGCAGGTCTGCGTGTGTTACTGTAGTGTGGCAGGTCTGCGTGTGTTACTGTAGTGTGGCAGGACTGCGTGTGTTACGGTAGTGTGGCAGGTCTGCGTGTGTTAATGTAGTGTGGCAGGTCTGCGTGTGTTACGGTAGTGTGGCAGGTCTGCGTGTGTTACTGTAGTGTGGCAGGTCTGCGTGTGTTACTGTAGTGTGGCAGGTCTGCGTGTGTTACTGTAGTGTGGCAGGTCTGCGTGTGTTACGGTAGTGTGGCAGGTCTGCGTGTGTTACGGTAGTGTGGCAGGTCTGCGTGCGTTACGGTAGTGGGGCAGGTCTGCGTGCGTTACGGTAGTGGGGCAGGTCTGCGTGCGTTACGGTAGTGGGGCAGGTCTGCGTGTGTTACGGTAGTGTGGCAGGTCTGCGTGTGTTACGGTAGTGTGGCAGGTCTGCGTGTGTTACGGTAGTGTGGCAGGTCTGCGTGTGTTATGGTAGTGTGGCAGGTCTGCGTGTGTTATGGTAGTGTGGCAGGTCTGCGTGTGTTATGGTAGTGTGGCAGGACTGCGTGTGTTACTGTAGTGTGGCAGGTCTGCGTGTGTTACTGTAGTGAGGCAGGTCTGCGTGTGTTACTGTAGTGTGGCAGGTCTGCGTGTGTTACTGTAGTGTGGCAGGTCTGCGTGTGTTACTGTAGTGTGGCAGGTCTGCGTGTGTTACGGTAGTGTGGCAGGTCTGCGTGTGTTAATGTAGTGTGGCAGGTCTGCGTGTGTTACGGTAGTGTGGCAGGTCTGCGTGTGTTACTGTAGTGTGGCAGGTCTGCGTGTGTTACGGTAGTGTGGCAGGTCTGCGTGTGTTAATGTAGTGTGGCAGGTCTGCGTGTGTTACGGTAGTGTGGCAGGTCTGCGTGTGTTACTGTAGTGTGGCAGGTCTGCGTGTGTTAATGTAGTGTGGCAGGTCTGCGTGTGTTACGGTAGTGTGGCAGGTCTGCGTGTGTTACTGTAGTGTGGCAGGTCTGCGTGTGTTACTGTAGTGTGGCAGGTCTGCGTGTGTTACTGTAGTGTGGCAGGTCTGCGTGTGTTACGGTAGTGTGGCAGGTCTGCGTGTGTTACGGTAGTGTGGCAGGTCTGCGTGCGTTACGGTAGTGGGGCAGGTCTGCGTGCGTTACGGTAGTGGGGCAGGTCTGCGTGCGTTACGGTAGTGGGGCAGGTCTGCGTGCGTTACGGTAGTGGGGCAGGTCTGCGTGCGTTATGGTAGTGTGGCAGGTCTGCGTGTGTTACGGTAGTGTGGCAGGTCTGCGTGTGTTACGGTAGTGTGGCAGGTCTGCGTGTGTTACGGTAGTGTGGCAGGTCTGCGTGTGTTATGGTAGTGTGGCAGGTCTGCGTGTGTTATGGTAGTGTGGCAGGTCTGCGTGTGTTATGGTAGTGTGGCAGGTCTGCGTGTGTTATGGTAGTGTGGCAGGACTGCGTGTGTTACTGTAGTGTGGCAGGTCTGCGTGTGTTACGGTAGTGTGGCAGGTCTGCGTGTGTTATGGTAGTGTGGCAGGTCTGCGTGTGTTATGGTAGTGTGGCAGGTCTGCGTGTGTTATGGTAGTGTGGCAGGTCTGCGTGTGTTACGGTAGTGTGGCAGGTCTGCGTGCGTTACGGTAGTGTGGCAGGTCTGCGTGCGTTACGGTAGTGTGGCAGGTCTGCGTGCGTTACGGTAGTGTGGCAGGTCTGCGTGCGTTATGGTAGTGTGGCAGGTCTGCGTGTGTTATGGTAGTGTGGCAGGTCTGCGTGTGTTATGGTAGTGTGGCAGGTCTGCGTGTGTTATGGTAGTGTGGCAGGTCTGCGTGCGTTATGGTAGTGTGGCAGGTCTGCGTGTGTTATGGTAGTGTGGCAGGTCTGCGTGTGTTATGGTAGTGTGGCAGGTCTGCGTGTGTTATGGTAGTGTGGCAGGTCTGCGTGTGTTATGGTAGTGTGGCAGGTCTGCGTGTGTTATGGTAGTGTGGCAGGTCTGCGTGTGTTATGGTAGTGTGGCAGGTCTGCGTGTGTTATGGTAGTGTGGCAGGTCTGCGTGTGTTATGGTAGTGTGGCAGGTCTGCGTGTGTTATGGTAGTGTGGCAGGTCTGCGTGTGTTATGGTAGTGTGGCAGGTCTGCGTGTGTTATGGTAGTGTGGCAGGTCTGTTTGGCAGGTGTTTTTGTGTTACGGTAGTGTGGCAGGTCTGCGTGTGTTATGGTAGTGTGGCAGGTCTGTTTGGCAGGTGTGTTTTTGTTTCGGTAATGTTGCAGGTCTGTGTGTGCGTGTGTGTTACAGGAGTGTCAGGTCTGTGTGTTACAGTAGTGTGATTGCAGGTCTATGTGTGTTCCGGTAGTCTTGCAGGTTCATGTGTTATGGTAGTGTGTTTCGGGTCTGTGTAGCAGGTCTTTTTGTGTTGCAGTAATGTTGCAGTTCTGTGTGTATTATAGTAATGTGGCAGGTCTGTTTGGTACAGTAGTGTTGCTGTTCAGTGTGTGTTGGAGGTGTGTGGCAGGTCTGTTTGTGTTACTGTGGTTTTGCAAGTCTCTGTGTTACAGGATTATTGCAGGTCTGTGTGTTACGGTAGCGTGGCACGTTTGCGTGTGTTACGATAGCGTGGCAGGCCTGTGTTCACTATGGTAGCGTTTCAGGTATTTGTGTTACGGTAGTGTGGCAAGTTTGTGTGTGTTACGGTAGCGTTTCAGGTCTGTGTTCACTATGGTAGCGTTTCAGGTCTGTGTGTGTTACGGTAGCGTGGCAGGTCTGCGTTTTTTTACGGTAGTGTTGCAGGTCTGCGTGCGTTACGGTAGTGTGGCAGGTCTGCGTTTTTTTACGGTAGTGTTGCAGGTCTGCGTGCGTTACGGTAGTGTGGCAGGTCTGTGTGTTTTTTACGGTAGTGTGGCAGGTCTGCGTGTTTTACGGTAGTGTGGCAGGTCTGTGTGTTTTACGGTAGTGTGGCAGGTCTGCGTGTGTTACGGTAGTGTGGCAGGTCTGCTGTAGGTCAGTTTTAGAGAAGAGATGTTGTGGCAGATGTTTGGGTCACTGTCACTTTATGCAGCACAAAGCATCTGCAATGACTAGCGTTACTGCAGATCAGAGCTGCTGTTTGTCTCGACACTGTGTTTGAGTTTTCTGACTCTGTGCTGAATATTTATGATTCATAGGCTTCAAGAAACAGTTGACGTTTTAGATTTTTTCAGTATTGAATATTCGTTTAATCAATATATAAATACCTTTATATAATCAGTGTAAACGTTTTTTTTAATACAGATTAAATAATCTTAAATGCATTACAACAAATACTGCCATGTTTTGTTTTCAATTTATTTATTTTGCTTTATAATAACAAGAATTTACATTTACTAACCTATTATGTAGGTGAATTAATAATTGAAGGAAGAAAAGGCTCCTGTTCTCTGTAATGCTTTGTTTGTACACACAGATTAATGTCCATTAGTGACTCATCATGTGCATGTGTGTCGATCTGGATTTCAACACCCGTTTCGGTGTGATCGTAACACCCGCGGGGCACATGAGTGATGCGGCGGACTATCAAAGCTGAAATCTAATCTTTGTGCTGAGATTAGCCTGTGACACGGCGGCACCGGGCCACACAAGCGTCCTAATGAGCGGCCCACATGTAAATGGTTTTGGGACGGGCTGAGACGCCACTTTCGGACAGATAGAAGAGCTGTCAGTGTGAGATTGGACCGTCATGCACAACATAATCAAAGAGCGTGGAGAGATTGCACAGAGATCCCAGCGTAGAAAGCGGCTTACATAAGACCATGCTCAAATGATGACGGATTCTGGTGTGCAGGATTCTTGACGTCGGGAAGGGGAAATGTGTTTGCTTAATGTCACTGTGAAAAATCTAATGTTTTTCCTGTAGAAATCTCTTGAAAATGTGTCCAGGGCAGGTTCATATGAGGCATTGTGACATTATTTTCATGATAATTAAGCACAATTTCCACTCCAATGGGCATGACTTTAATGCCTCTTTTGATTAAAATGAGTAGTAAGTAATAAAAGACTAATACAAAGCATTTTTTTATCCTGATTAAATCAATCAAGACAATACATACAACCATGATTGATTTGATTTATTTGCATTGAAGTTCTGTGAATTGGATCGGAAAATTTGCTTAATTGTCAATAAAAATGTTTCTTAATAATCACAGAATATATTTAGCTTTGAAGACTATGTCTAACATAGGGATAAAAAGTTTTTATGAATTTATTCTCTTGACAACGATGCATATTTTCCAGCTCCGTTCTCATTTCTGTAATGCACGTGTGTTCGGTCCCTGTGAGATGTGCATGTTCTCAATGAGATTACTGAACGGATGGGATGTCGATCGCTCAGTGTTTCAGCGCTTCAGCAACAGCTTTCACTGTTGCACACTAAAGAGAGCGGGTTTGATAAATATTAATTTGCACGTCAGCCTCCCTGGAAACGTCCCGTCTCAAAGCCTCAGACGTGTTCATATGGGCTCAGATGCACAGCGGTGCGTTTCCCGTTTCCTCAGAAGCTGCTGCTGCTGCTTTACTTTGGCAAACGCAGTGTTTGTGTTGAAGAGACGTGAAACACTCGATGGACTCATCAGTCGTGTGTGATTCCTCTCTCTGTTCCTGCTGAAACGACTCGCACAGCGTTTGCAGCAAAGATCAGCCCAATAATCTCATGAAAACACGGCCAGGTCACATTTCAGCACAAAATTGAGATGTTTTCGTCTATTTGTAAGGGCTAAGATTTATTTATTGATTTAGTAGATGCATTTATTTATTTATTTATTTATGCATGCATTTATTTATTTTGAGATTTTTTTCCATGGCAGTTGAGGTTTTCTCATTCTCAGCACAGTAAATAATCGGCTAATTAAGTTGCGCAGGGCAATAAATACTAATTTATTTATTTATATTGTAGAATTTGAGGGGAAATTGGGTTAATTGTCAACAAAATAATAATAATAAACACCTTCATTTTATTCCAAAATAATGCTGTTTCTTTCTGTAATAATATTTTGCTTTGAAGATGAGGTCTATTTTAAGGCTATTAAATCTTTGTTTGTGAATTATTTTCATGGTGATTAAGCACATTTTCTACCCCAGTTCTCATAGCTGTGTAATTTAATTGTTGGCTTGTTGACTGTAATGCAATGCATGTTTGTGCCGATCTAAAAAAAACAAAAATCACTTTATGGGTTTTTATGGGTTTTATTGCCCTTAAATCAGCTTAAATGCAATATAACACTGCCATGATATATAAATAATTGCTTTTATGTATTCAGTATATAAAGTAAAATATTGAATTAATCAGGATTTAAATGCATTGAGTACTGATTAAATACTATACAGAAAATATTGCCGTAATTTGCTATTTATGTTTATACTGCTTTTTATGTTAATTTATTTGGCATTATGATATTGAGAGGTGTAAATGTGCTTAACTGTCATGAAAATAATATCTCAATACAAAGATCTTTTATCACACAAATATAATCTTCTATGAATGTGTAAAAGGAGGAGTTGTGGGTGTTTATGGCTGATAATGCCTCATCATTTGTTTGCTGGAATATATTCTTCCAGCTGCTGCACACCTGCTGTTCATCAGATGCCGTCGTTACTCTGAACCTGTGCGCGCAGCTGCCGGGACGAAGTGTGTGTCCCTCAACGCAAAACTACACAAGCCTGGCAATTAAACAATTACAGTAATACCTTTTGATACGAGCGTCCCGACATACGAATATTCTGAGATACGAGCAAGCCTTTTTGCTTTGAGATACGAGTAATATTTGAGATACGAGCAGCTTCCAGACGCTAGAGGTGTTCAGCACTCGCAGCAGCTCAAGCTCCTCATTTACGGGTAATTGCATATGATCTCCACTAGAGGCAGCTTGGTTTTACAGCGGGGGTTACCGGGGGCAACGAGTGATTCACCAGTATTAAGCTGGGAGCAGCACGAGTTATGAGTGTTCAATAATAATACATATGAGCTTCTGAGTCTATCAATACACAACACGGGAACAAACACTACACTTCTGTATTGTGTTTATCTACGTAATCCCTCCTCCTCCTCCTCCTCCTCCTCCTCCTCCTCACATGTCGTCATTAGCTGCTACTGTATCTTCTCTCGAAGGCAAGAACTCTAAAACCACATTAATTAATTAATTAAAACCACATTTTGTTTTATATCACAAGAATCCTTATATACTATAATTGTGTGTGTGTATGTGTGTGTCTATAGCACTTAAAAACATGTGTTTTCATTGTTATTAGCACTAATAAGGGAGTTTTTTAGAGGGCCGAAACAGATTAATTTTATGGGGGAAAATGATTTGAGATACGAGCAACTGGAGTTACGAGCTCGTCCTGGAACGGATTATGCTCGTATCTCAAGGCATTACTGTAGTCTAAAGACTCACACCGTATCTCGAGAGCAGCGGGACTCTTGAACACCCTGAAACCATGAGACGTCCTTTATTCTCTCATGCATCTTGACTGCGTTTCTGCAGGAATCTCGATCGCTCAGCGTTTGTTTGGCTCTGTTCCTCCGGCTGATGATGGAGGGAGCGCGTCCCCCCGGCCGGCGACACATGAAAGCAGTCAGCAGGAGATCATCAAGGTCTCGCGCGGCTCAGATCTGTCTGCATTAATGGCGTCTTGCTCGTGTAAATGATTAAAGTTAATCAACGCTCTGCCTGGAGATGTTTGTATCGGATCCCTTCCCGTCTCCATCAGACGCGCTTTCATTACGTGCAAACAAATAGAGCAGCTTTAGTGTGTGTTCTGCTCTGATCAAACCTGCACGAGTCGAGAGCTTCACTAAAGCATCGTGTCGCATTTCAGTCCGAAATAAACGAAGAAAACTCGACCTAGTTTTAAGAGCACTATCATAATGTTTTGCATTGTGACTAATTTCATATTAAAAATAAAGCGCATGTTCCCCAAAATTGACCATAATTTAGACATATTTTGTGCTATTATTATTATTTTCATTGTTGAGTCTCATTAAATTTCTTTATTAATAGTGTCTATACTGTTTATTATACTTTTAAATATATGTATTTTTATCTAACATAAATGTTTGTTTATACAGTGCGTGTGTGTGCATGTATATATTTGTGTATAGAACAGGATATGATGTCACCAATGGACCGAATCCTCAAGCAAAGCAGTTTATTCTCATCGTATGAACTGTTGCTCATCATGAGAAACAGATGCAAATACGCTTATATTGTCATGAAAATTAGTGTGAAAACAGAATCCAGTCGGCTTTATTTCCTCTGGAAACGGAGAGTTATTTATTCTCCAGAGGATTCTCCGGCTGTTCTCCTCGTGTTCTCCTCGTGTTCTCCTCGTGTTCTCCACGTGTTCTCCACGTGTTCTCCTCGTGTTCTCCACGTGTTCTCCTCGTGTTCTCCACGTGTTCTCCTCGTGTTCTCCACGTGTTCTCCTCGTGTTCTCCTCGTGTTCTCCACGTGTTCTCCTCGTGTTCTCCACGTGTTCTCCTCGTGTTCTCCTCGTGTTCTCCACGTGTTCTCCTCGTGTTCTCCACGTGTTCTCCTCGTGTTCTCCACGTGTTCTCCTCGTGTTCTCCACGTGTTCTCCTCGTGTTCTCCTCGTGTTCTCCACGTGTTCTCCTCGTGTTCTCCACGTGTTCTCCTCGTGTTCTCCACGTGTTCTCCACGTGTTCTCCTCGTGTTCTCCACGTGTTCTCCTCGTGTTCTCCACGTGTTCTCCTCGTGTTCTCCACGTGTTCTCCACGTGTTCTCCACGTGTTCTCCTCGTGTTCTCCTCGTGTTCTCCACGTGTTCTCCACGTGTTCTCCTCGTGTTCTCCACGTGTTCTCCTCGTGTTCTCCACGTGTTCTCC
>JAWRVZ010000329.1:260000-287500 GCA_037043235.1 Rhodeus uyekii | reverse complement strand
ATCACATGGTTGACGGGTTCGTGACCTTTTACATGGCTTGTCGAGAACAAGTCATTCCATCTCCTTATGTTGCCAGTTAATCACCTCACCAATACAGAGCATATTAACACACACACACACACACACACACACACACACACACACACACACACACACACACACACACACACACACACACACACACACACAGACAGAGACACACACACACACACACACACACACACAGACACACACACACAGTAAGTAATAATAGTTGATAGACTGAAGTGTACAAATAAGGTACATATAATAATGAGGTATATAATAATAAGGTATATAATAATATATATTAAAAAAAATTATATATATATACAAATAAGAAATATATACAAGCTGCAATGGATTTCCGAATCGTCTCTATCAATATATATATATATATATATTTATATATATATATATATATATATATATATATATATATATATATATATATATATATATATATATATTTGGAAATATCCTCTATCACCACAGATCAAATGAATAACTTGATCCGCTCACATTAAGCAATCTATAATGTATAGCAAATCTAAACTGCTTGATTGCTTGTACCATCTCAAAATGTAATCTCATCCAGCTGTAATCGAAAAATGTGTAGATATTTGTAGATATTCAGGCATGATCAGGATATTAAGAAATTATAAA
The DNA here is from genome assembly GCA_037043235.1 of Rhodeus uyekii. Taxonomy (NCBI): domain Eukaryota; kingdom Metazoa; phylum Chordata; class Actinopteri; order Cypriniformes; family Acheilognathidae; genus Rhodeus; species Rhodeus uyekii. The sequence continues at coordinate 286,816 of JAWRVZ010000329.1, read as the reverse complement.
CATTAACATCATGAATTTCTTTAAAGCTGCTTTGAAACAATGTCTGTTATGAAAAAACTATACAAATAAGATTGATATGAGAATGTTAAGAAACACAAGAAATATAGTTACAGAACAAGCATAAATTAATCCAAATTTTCATCTTGTAGTTATTGATGACTAAAACAATAAATGTGTATATATATTTCTTCTGTTATTAACTACCTTTGGGTTGAATGTTTGAGTTTGATGAATGCAGATTCAGGTCATGTATTACTTTTCCCAGCGTTCTGTAGAAATATGATTTTTCATGGTTATGTAGCTTTCCTGTGTGTCTAACAGTAGAGCGGCGCTTGCAACATCAAGGTCATGGGTTCAATATGGGAATTTAATTATTTTGAGTGGATGTTAAAATTTATGTTCATGTAACTTGTCGTTTTCTTTGGAATGAAATCTTTTAGATGTTTTTTTCTTTAATGCTTTAAACAAGGACCGGGACGCTGATTGTGTGGAAAGAGCTGTGCTCTCCTGCTGCTGGTCCTGAGTCTGTGTTGTCATGGTAACGCAGCATCTGTGTGTTCCTGCCGGAAACTGATTCTCTCTCTCTCTTTCTCTCTCTCTCGCAGGATCTGAAGAAGGTGCTGTCGTTCCCTCCGTATCCGGGAGAGTTCCTGCACCCGGTGGTTTACGCCTGCACGGCTGTCATGCTCCTCTGTTTGTTCGCCTCCATCATCACCTACATAGTGCACCACAGGTAGGGCCTTAAAGGTTAGGTAGGTAGGGCCTTAACATTTCTAAAGGTTCCTAATGTTGATTTGGACATTTGGACACTCACTCTCTCTCTTTCTCACACTCACACACACACACACACACTGTCCTACAACAGGTTTACACACATTTAAGGTCGAGAAATACTTACAAATATTCATTGCAGCATCAGAAACGGTTTGTTTGCAGATTCAGTCTCTCTAAGCCCCGCCTCTCTGAGAGCTGCTCTGCTTTGATTGGTCAAACCAAATGCTCATTATATCTGAATCTCAGCTCTTGATGTACACAGTGATATAAACAGTAAGATGTAAAATATTCATATTTCGATATAATAATTGTATTTAAGTTTAAAGATGTGTTCTCTAAATCAGTAGTTGTCGTTGTTTTAGTCTGCAGTTTTTTGTGTTTATCTGCTTTAAAGAAGAACTATTCTGCTTTTTCCCCGTCTTTTTCATCTTTCTTCAGTGTGGGATGTTGCTGTTTGATCATGTACAGCTCCAGTTTTTCTCTATATCAGTGTTTCTGAACTCCTGAAACGCCTCCATTGATTCTTGAGTTTCTTCCGGGAACAAACACTCACAATATTCCTCATTATCATAAAAAGAGGCGGGGCTTGAGTGAGTGAGTGAGTCATGTGTTGAAACTGGCGGTTATGGGAAGGGGCGGGACATTTCCCAAACACTCGGCCAATCACAACATACCGATCCAGCTGACCAATCAGAGCACAGTGTGCTTTCAGGAGGAGGAGCTTCATAGAGACAGGAACTAAACAGAGCGTTTCTGACAGACTGGAAAGAGACGAATATGGGGGAAATAACCAACATTCAAGCAGGAAAACCTGATCTAGTAAAAAACAACAGGAGTTTGAGAGAGGCCAATATGGTTCCTCTCTCTGTTTTTTGTAAGGTTGCAGCTGAGAAACACACACACACACACACACACACACACACCTACACTCCCACTCACACATCCACAAACCTACACAAACCCGCACTAACACACACACACACACACACACACACACTCTTACACTTCAAAAGTTAGGCTTTATTGATCTTCCATCATGAAGACACTCATGAGTCAGAAGTGGACAGCTTTAAACGCGCCGTCTGTCAGAGTTCACAAACTCTCACACTTCTCCACAGCTTTCATCTCAGTTTGCCGTTTGTTTTTCTGCGGACTGTCAGGCGTATCTCCTCTGTGTTTGTGAGCTGTAGACATTGATTCCTACATTTACAAGCAAGACGCTTGAGATGAAATCACTCCATCATCAGGGAAATCACAGAATCGTCTGGACTTCATGTCATCTTTGTGGCTATCCACAAATAAATCTTTATTGAGTCCTTCAGTAAACCTCTGGGACTAATGTGTGACTAAGACTGTGTTAAACTAGACTGTGTTAAACTAGACTGCGTTAAACTAGACTGCGTTAAACTAGACTGTGTTAAACTAGACTGCGTTAAACTAGACTGCGTTAAACTAGACTGTGTTAAACTAGACTGTGTTAAACTAGACTGCGTTAAACTAGACTGCGTTAAACTAGACTGCGTTAAACTAGACTGCGTTAAACTAGACTGCGTTAAACTAGACTGCGTTAAACTAGACTGCGTTAAACTAGACTGCGTTAAACTAGACTGCGTTAAACTAGACTGCGTTAAACTAGACTGCGTTAAACTAGACTGCGTTAAACTAGACTGCGTTAAACTAGACTGCGTTAAACTAGACTGCGTTAAACTAGACTGCGTTAAACTAGACTGCGTTAAACTAGACTGCGTTAAACTAGACTGCGTTAAACTAGACTGCGTTAAACTAGACTGCGTTAAACTAGACTGCGTTAAACTAGACTGCGTTAAACTAGGCTAAATGCTGTTCTTTTGAACTTTATACTTACAAAAAACACTCCTGAAAAAAAGGTATCATGATCAAATCAGGTTTCCTGTGTGTCAATCAGTAGAGAGCAGTGCTTGCAACATCAAGGTCATGGGTTTGATTCCCAGGGAAAGCAAGAACTGATTAGAATGTCAATGTGTTTCTTGAATGCGATGATAAAAGCAGCTGATAAATGCAGGAATGTAAATAAATGCAGCTTTGGTGAGCAGAAGAGACTTGCTGACCCCAAACGTTTTAAACCGTAGTGTATATTAAATATATGACAAGGCCAGTGATATCAGTCTATAGAAAGAAAAGCCACAGTTGTGCGTCTGACAGGCGTTTCCATCACAGCATGATTGTCTTTGGCTGCAGATCCTGCCAACTTTATCAAGAGTGTAAATGGAAATGCTGTGAGACCCATTTAAAGTCCATCAGATAGTTTTTTTTCCTGCAGGCTGAGAGACACGCTTGAGTCTCTTACACACACACACACACACACATGGAGGGATGCCAGGTTAAAGCTCCTGACCCAGAGAGACGCCTCACCTGCTCGTTCAGCCGAGCGCAGCGCATGATTTATGGCTCTGCGAGAGGAAATCTGTTCCAGAACTTACACACACAGTGTTTTAAGGCTGTGGGTTGATTTTTGTAATGACTTTTAATTTAAGTTAAGCTTGTGAGAAACTGGGTGACTCACTCTGAGGAAATAAAGAGAGCAGGTGATTTGAGGTTGTAAAATGTAATACTTTGGATCGAATTGGGAGATGATGTGACACACACACAAACACACTTAGATATTGATGGATAAATAGATGTATATGTGCGTGTGTGTGTGTGTATGTATGTGTATATATATATATATATATATATATATACAGTAATACCTCGGTTTACGAGTTTAATTCGTTCCAAGAGCGAGCTCGTAAACCAAAATACTCGTACACCAAAACAAATTTCCCCATAAGAATGCAGTAAAAATCAATTAATTTGTTCCACATGACCATAAATGCCCATTTTAAATATTCTTTTGGTTTTACCCTATTAATTGCAGTTAAAATTGTAACCATTAAGATCTCATATAAATAATAATTGACAATTAAACTCTAGAAATACTTGACAATTTACTGTAATGCACGTCAGGTTTGAGCAACCTGCTTGGAGGAGAGAGAGGAGGGAGGAGAGGGGAGCGGGGAAAGCAAGGATGAAAGCAAATGAGTGAATTTCTTATAATAGTGCAGAAAACAAAAGAGTGATAATCCAGAGTTAAAGTCGTGGAACATGGGAGCCGCGAACGAACGAATTCGCGGGAGCCGCGAGAGAACTAGGGGAGCGCGGGGCACAAAGTAACACGGTGTAAATAGTAACAGCGATTTTTTTAGATAGTTGCACGGGCATAAATGTGACGTGCTAAAGGGCTTTTCATCACACTGTTTGCACACGTCTTCTGGCCATTTTTAGAGAAATTTCATTGAAGTTTGGATGAGAACCACAGGAAAAACTCTTTTGGCAGCATGTAAATATTTTTTGTTATAGTAGTTGTTTTTCAATTTTCAAAGAATGTGTGAAAGATTGTTAGTCTAATCTTATATTGTTATGATTACCATCTTCTTGGCTAAAAGATGGTACCATTTTGAAAGACGTGAAAAACACATAGTGGCTGCTATCCGGTCCTGAAGTAAACAAGACAGCGCGGGGTTAGTTGTAACACTAAGGCATTGAACAAGTTGCATCAATAATCATATATTTTGCATTGTATTAACCTATTAAAACGTTTTTCATGTCAATACATTGTTCAAAACACAACAAATGTAAAAAATAAAGGAAAAAAGTTATGCTTATGATCATCAAGACGCAACTTTTTTAAACAAATAAAAATACGTGAATGAACTTGCATTGGATAACATGGTGTTACCACTAACCCGCTGTCTGTTAAAACGAGCCCCGGTCACGGGGTAAGAAGTCACATTTTACTCCTTGCGCTTTTGCCGACTGCAGAGAAACGGCAGGTCCGACGAACATGAAAACAGTGCTCATTTGTAGGAGAGGCTTATATGTTGTTTGTATAAAAATATGGTTTGTCTAACCCTATTACTTTGTTTATTATTTGGCTAAAACCGTTTATATTTCACTACATGAACAATAGTGATCACAATTAATTAATGTTTAAAATATGAGGTAAAAACTTCTGTAAATCACTTATAAAAATATCAATGTGGTGAATGATAGAGACAATGAATGAGTTAAGGGGTGATAAAAGGGGTTGGAACCTCCTGACTGTTATGAGAGGCTGTCATTAGGATATTTCATGTAAAAATGCGCACAAGGATGCTGTGCGTTAGGACTTTTTCCACACAGAAATGCGCATGGGTGAGGTAATTTTTTTTCTCGTACACCGATACAATGCTCGTACACCGATTCGACCCTCCTTGCTCGTACACCGATTTGCTCGTATACCAAGTCGCTCGTAAACCGAGGTATTACTGTATGTATATATATATATATAGAGAGAGAGAGAGAAATTTGAAAATATAATAAAAAAATAAAATAGCATGATAAAATATTAAATTATTAATATATGTATACTAAATACTAAAATAAATATTTTCTTTTATTTGTATTTATTTCAAAAGTATATTTTTATATAATGTTTTTTATGTTATTGTATTTTTTAAAATAATTATTTATCTATTATATAAATATAAAATGCATTTATTATATATTTAATAACATCCTAAACTTTGTAAAATATTTATTGTATTTTTATATATGTTATTAGATTGTATTATAATTATTTTTTGTAGGACAAATAAAAATGTATTCTCATGTTGAGTCCATCTTTCGCACTCAGACGCACATTCGGGATGTAATCCGGTTTACACATGTTGACCGTATGTTGTGTGTGTCTGTTTTATCCTGCTTTCCCAGTACAATCCGGATCAGTCGGAAGGGATGGCACATGCTCCTGAACTTCTGCTTCCACACGGCGCTGACGTTCGCAGTGTTCGCGGGAGGCATCAACCGAATCAAATACCCCATCATCTGCCAGGCCGTGAGTCCCGCTCTTTATCTCTCCGGCCCCAACATCCATTCTTCACGTGTGCATTACAGCTCATCGTCTGTGTGTGTGCGTGTTTTCTGCTTCATGCAGACGACCTCTGACCTCCATAGAAATGCTTCTCAGACTCGAAGCCATGAATGTGGAACATCTTATACTTGCACTTTAGCTGCTGCTGTGCCTTCCGGTGCTTTCAGCGGCGCGTGTGTGTGTTCAGACGCGTGTGTGTGTTCAGACGCGTGTGTGTGTTCAGACACATGTGTGACGGCGCTGAAGGGCTTCGGTTGTTGCATTTCCTCCGACATTATGAGCTAAAGATAAAGATGATTTAAAGTGTGGGTCAGTGGGATCTGTAAGGGCTTTTTAACCATATTCATTAATCATATTTTATTTTCTATGCCACATTAAACTGATCATAAGTGACAGGAAAGACATTCATAATGTTACAATGATTCTATTGCAAATAAATGCTGCTCTTTTGAACTTTCCAGTCATCAGATAATCCTGAGAAATAAAATGCATAAGTTTCCACACAAATAGGAACGGATTTCAACATTGATAATAATCATAAATGTTTGTTGAGCATCAAATTATAATCATGTGACACTGAAGGAATAAATGACACTTTACTATATATTCAAATTTTTCGAGAAAAAAAAAAGCAAATACATTTATATTCACATAAAAAAAGCTGTTTTACACTGATATAATATTACACTGTTTTACTGTATTTATCATCTAATAAATTCAGCTTTAATCACAGGAATAAATGACACTTTACTATATATTCACATAGAAAACAGCTGTTTTACACTGATATAATATTACACTGTTTTACTGTATTTATCATCTAATAAATTCAGCTTTAATCGCAGGAATAAATGACACTTTACTATATATTCACATAGAAAACAGCTGTTTTACACTGATATAATATTACACTGTTTTACTGTATTTATCATCTAATAAATTCAGCTTTAATCACAGGAATAAATGACACTTTACTATATATTCACATAGAAAACAGCTGTTTTACACTGATATAATATTACACTGTTTTACTGTATTTATCATCTAATAAATTCAGCTTTAATCACAGGAATAAATGACACTTTACTATATATTCACATAGAAAACATCTGTTTTACACTGATATAATATTACACTGTTTTACTGTATTTATCATCTAATAAATTCAGCTTTAATCACAGGAATAAATGACACTTTACTATATATTCACATAGAAAACAGCTGTTTTACACTGATATAATATTACACTGTTTTACTGTATTTATCATCTAATAAATTCAGCTTTAATCGCAGGAATAAATGACACTTTACTATATATTCACATAGAAAACAGCTGTTTTACACTGATATAATATTACACTGTTTTACTGTATTTATCATCTAATAAATTCAGCTTTAATCACAGGAATAAATGACACTTTACTATATATTCACATAGAAAACAGCTGTTTTACACTGATATAACATTACACTGTTTTACAGTATTTATCATCTAATAAATTCAGCTTTAATCACAGAAATAAATGACAATATTACAGATTGTAGTATGTATTTATCATCTAATAACCAGCTTTAAAAGTGAATATATGAAATTTTACTATATATTCACTTCAAGCACTGTTTTACACTACATATAATATTACACTGTTTTAATATTATTTATCAATAAATTCAGTTTTAATCGCATAAATTCTAGGATTTTACTATATATTCACATCAAAAACAGCTGCAAATGTGATATAGAAATTGAAACAAACTTTATGTTATTCACAGTATTTATCATTACAATAAATGCAAAAACGTCTCAGGTTACGTATGTAACCATAGTTCCCTGAAGAGGGAACGAGACGCTGCGTCGAACGCTTGGGGAATCCTTGGATGATGTCCGCGCGAAGCACAATATGTAAACTTCCGGCGCGCGCGCGTGCGTGAGTGACAGACGCAGATCGGTGACGTCACGAACCAGTTGATAAAAGAGCGCCGGAACCCGGAAGCGGCAGCTTAGAGTTTGTCTGAAGCAAGCCCGGAAGGCGCGAGGAGCTGAGGCCAAAGACGCAGCGTCTCGTTCCCTCTTCAGGGAACTATGGTTACATACGTAACCTGAGACGTTCCCTTTCAAGGGAACTCGCGCTGCGTCGAACGCTTGGGGAACGATATACCAACGCCACCTCAGTGACGAAGGCCGACGAGTGTCTCGTAGCTCACTACGAGAGGACCCGTGTTCCCGGAGCGGAGTTGAGGTCAAGCTGGTAAAACCTCAGAAAAGTATGCGGGGAAGACCACCCTGCCGCATCACAAACATCAGATAACGACACACCAGATATAAGGGCCTTAGAGGCAGCCACGCTCCTAGTAGAGTGGGCCCGGACCCTCAGAGGCGAGGAGGATCCGGCCGACTCGTAAGCCAGGGTGATAGCCTCAACTATCCACCTGCTTAAAGTAGATTTGGATGCAGGGGCCCCCTTGGGGGTCCCAAAGCAAACAAACAACTGGTCAGACTTACGCCAAGGGGCAGACCTATGGACATAAGTGTCCAGTGCTCGCACTGGACAGACCTTGTTTTTAAATTCCTGGTCCTGGTCACCGAAGGGGGGAGGGCAGAAGGCCTGCAGTACTATAGACCTGGCCACATGAGTGGGCACTTTGGGCACATAGCCTGGCCTGGGATGGAGGAAGGCTTTCACCATCCCAGGCGCAAACTCAAGGCAAGAGGGAGCTACAGAAAGCGCCTGTAGATCCCCAATTCTCTTTAGCGATGTTATAGCTAACAAGAATAAGGTTTTTAAAGTGAGGAACTTTAGTGGAACCTCATCCAACGGTTCAAAGGGTGCCTGGGACAACCCCTGGAGTACCAGGGATAAGTCCCAGGCAGGAACCTTGGTCTGGACTGCAGGCCTCAGCCTAATGGTACCACGGAGGAAGCGTGTGACGAGGGGGTCCCGGCCAATGGACACGCCACCCAGAGGTACGTGGTAAGCCGCAATGGCAGCCACGTAAACCTTCAGGGTGGACGGGGACAACCCTGCAGCGAATCTATCTTGCAGGAACTCTAGCACTTTGCCAATGTGACAGGTAACTGGGTTCACCTGCTTCTCGCTACACCAAGAAGTGAAAAGTCTCCACTTCAGGGCGTACAGCTTCCTCGTGGAGGGAGCTCTGGAGTGGAGGATGGTCTCAACAACCTCGGTCGAGAGACCAGAATCTATGAGCTGGGCCCCCTCAGAGGCCAAGCCCACAGTTTCCAAAGTTCTGGGCAGGGGTGAAGAATCGAGCCCGCTGCCTGAGACAGGAGGTCCACTCGAACTGGGATCTCCCAGGGGACCCCGTCCAGCAGGGAAACAAGATCCGCAAACCACACTCTGCCCGGCCAACGCGGAGCAACCAGTGTGAGACGGACCTTGTCCCGGCGAACTCTCTCCAGAACTCCCGGGAGCAGAGCAATCGGGGGAAATGCGTACAGACATAGCCTCGGCCATGTCTGGACCATGGCATCCAGCCCGAGTGGGGCTGGATGCAGGAGTGAATACCACAGAGGGCAATGCGTTGATTCTTCGGACGCGAACAGATCTACTTGTGCCCGGCCGAATCTGAACCAAATCTGCTCCACCACCTCTGGGTGGAGCCTCCATTCCCCGGGCCTCGGCCCCTGTCTCGACAGGACGTCTGCTCCCACATTCTGGGTCCCAGGGATGTGAACTGCCCGTAGATGGAGCAGTCTCCCTTGGGACCAGAGGAGGATCTGCCGCGCCAGTTTGTATAGTGGTCGCGAACGTAGACCCCCCTGACGATTTATATAGGAGACCACAGTGGTGCTGTCGGTCTGAACAACCACATAATGGCCCCTGAGGTCTGGGAGGAACGCTTGAAGCGCCCTCCAAACAGCCATCATCTCCAGCAGGTTTATGTGCCAGGACAACTGGTGTTTGTGCCACAGACCCTGGGCAGAGCGATCCCTCAGGACCGCTCCCCAACCTGTGAGGGAAGCATCCGTCGATAGCATGACGCGTCGACAAGGAGCTCCCAACGCAGGTCCTTGAGACAGAAACCAGGGTTTCTTCCACATATCCAAGGCACGTAGGCATCGCCGCGTGACCTTGATAGTGCGGAAAGGGTTGCCCCTCGGGGAAAACCCTCTGGTTCTGAGCCACCACTGTAATGGCCTCATGTGTAGCAGCCCGAACGGGATGACGCTGGAAGCTGCTGCCATGAGGCCCAGCACTCGCTGAAAGTGTTTTACAGTGATGGACTGGCCTATTTTGACTTTCTTCACGGTTGACAGAATCGAATCGATGCGGGCGGGGGATAGCCGCGCCGTCATCGAAACCGAGTCCCATATCACGCCTAGGAAGGTGGTTCTCTGAAGAGGAGAAAGCACACTCTTCTTTGCGTTCAACCTCAACCCCAGCACTCTCATGTGTGCGAGAACAACATCTCGATGCTGAACCGCTAACTGCGGCGACTGGGCAAGAATCAGCCAGTCGTCGATGTAATTCAAAACTCTTATGCCTTGGAGGCGCAACGGGGTTAGCGCTGCGTCCATGCATTTCGTGAAAGTGCGGGGTGATAAAGCCAGGCCGAATGGAAGTACTTGATATTGGTACGCCTTCCCCCCAAAGGCGAACCTGAGGTACTTCCTGTGCTGTGGAAGGATGGAAATATGAAAATATGCGTCCTTCAGATCGATAGTGACGAACCAGTCCTCGGACCTGATCTGTGCCACTATTTGTTTCAAAGTCAGCATCTTGAATTTTAGCTTCATGACCGAGCGATTCAGAAGGCGCAAATCCAGGATGGGCCGCAGTCCTCCATCCTTCTTTGGAACGAGGAAGTAGCGGCTGTAAAAGCCTGACTCCCTGTTTGAGAGGGGTACATGTTCTATGGCCCCTTTCCTCAGTAGAGAATCTACCTCCTGCTCCATTACCAGAGCCTGCTCGGGGTCCACCACCGTGGGTAGAACCCCATTGAACCTGGGCGGGCGAGACCCAAACTGGATCGAATACCCTTTCTTTATAATTCGCAGGACCCACTGAGAAACCTCTGGAAGACATGTCCATGCCGGCAGAAATTCTACTAGGGGAACCAGCCTCTCGAGGCTGGCCTCTGGTGTCTGTGTAGCACACCCGCCAGGGCCCGGTTTTCTGGGGAACACCTGGAGTGAATGCTCTAGGACCCTCCTTGGAGGGGGCGACCTCCTCAGTGCAACCGGTGTAACGGGCGGCAACTGAGGAGGGTCGCCTCCAAGAGGCCCGGCGCGTCTGGCGTCAGGACCTCTTCGAGGTAGCCTTCTTGGCGAGGATGACGGTCCTCAGATCCGTCCTCCTGCCCGAAGGCTGAGGCTGGGAGCGCCTGCCCGACCCCCCGGTTTTCTGGGGAGGTTGGCGGGTTGAGACGCTCTGCCTTTGAGCGGCCCGCTGCACATATGAGGAGGCCTGGGGCTGTGGCTGGCTCACAGCCCCAGGCTGAGGGCGGCGAGGCAGGAGTACATTGAACGCCACCTGCTGCTTTGCCGCCTCCTGGAACTTCTCGACGACCGTTTTCACCGAATCGCCGAAAAGCCCAGAAGGCGACAGAGGGGCGTCCAACATAAAATTTTTCTCCTTGTCCTTTAGAGACGTCAAATTTAACCACAGGTGCCTCTCCGTGGCCACACAGGCTGCCATGGAACGACCAATAGAGGCAGCCGTCTCCCTGGTGGCCCGTAGGGACAGATCTGTGGCTTTACGTAGCTCAGCCACAGCCTGTGGACCAATGCCTCCGCCCTCATCGAGGTCCCCCAACAATTCTGCTTGGTAAGCCTGAAGCAGGGCGGTGGTGTGAAGACACGCCGCTGCCTGGCTAGCTGCAGAATATGCTCTGCCCACATGAGCTGATGTAACCCGCATAGGTTTAGTGGGCAGCACCGGGACTTTAAGCGATGACACCGAGGGCGGAGAGAGGTGGCTCGCAAGCGCCTCCTCCACCTTCGGCATCGCGCCATAACCATACTCTCGCGCACCAACCAGAGTGGCATACATATTATTTTGTGGCGTAAACACTCTGGAGGTGGCTGGCCTCTTCCAGGATCTAGACACCTCAGTGTGCAGATCCGGGAAAAAAGGCAGGTCCCGGCGAGGGGGAGGGACCCGCACTGGCAGAAATCGTTCATCCAACTTGCTTCTCTTTGGACGAACGACAGTGCTTTCCGCTGGCCACTCAATACTTAACGTGGCCACAGCGCGAGTCACCACCTCGAGCAATTCCTCATAAGCTGGGGAGGAGGTTGGCGAATCCTCACTCTCCGCGTCGACACTAGCAACGTCTAACTCCTCGGAGCTAGACAATTGCAGTGCCGGTGCTTCAGCTTGGTCGGAAGTAACCGCCCTCGAGCGTGCTTCCGAAACCATGCATGAAGCACTGGATCCACCGGGTAAGGGCTGAGATAGGGGAGCGCCCGTCTCAGACCCCGCCGTCAGGTCCATTTGCGAACCCCATGACCTAGATCGCCGCAGAGCCTCAGCTGCTGCGGGACCCGAGCCCTGGGGAACGCGAGCCTGGCCGGTCTCAGAATCAAAAACCGCCAGGCGTGAGCGGAGCACCCGCAGCGGTAGTTGGCTGCAGTGATCACAGTCAGCACTCACGAGCGCTGACCTAGCATGCTCCGCTCCCAGACACATTACACATAACAAGTGCTCATCTCCCCCCGAGAGGAAACGAGGGCAAGGAGATGCGCACTGTTTAAATGCCTGGTTCGCCATAAACATAGATATTGTATATAAATATATATGGGAGATCCCTGATTTTTAAACTAGATCTGGGTTTTTCTCTCAAAATAACCAGCACACTCAACACACTCTCACACTGTGCTTGCGAAGACAAACAAAGCTGCCGCTTCCGGGTTCCGGCGCTCTTTTATCAACTGGTTCGTGACGTCACCGATCTGCGTCTGTCACTCACGCACGCGCGCGCGCGCGCGCCGGAAGTTTACATATTGTGCTTCGCGATCACAGGAATAAATGACACTTTATGCGCTCTGGGTTTGTCAGGGATTTTCTATAGGGTTCAGTGTCGCGGCTCAAGGTTGGTCTCAGATTTATATTTATTCATCTTCATGTGTTTCATCTGAGAGACGCCGGGTTTGATTGGCCTCGGCCGAGTGACGGATGTCGTGGGAAAGCGGGATCTGTGAGATGAGAGTTTATGAACATCTATGTTGTTTTCGCAGCACAAGCTCCAGAATACAGGGCAGATACGATGAATGTTTTTCGCTGTCTCTGCAAACAGAGCAATGCGTAAGTGGATGAGAGAAATTATATTTAGCTGAATTCCTGCTGAATATATGACAGCGCAGCATTTAATTTAGATTACAGATGAAGAAAGCAGTGCGCCGGCAGAGAGAAGCACTGAATATCATCAAGTGTTCAGCTGCGCTCTACGATCATCTGTGTGTTTCTGTCATCGAGGAGGTTTATCTTACTTTAATCGACGGCTATGTTGGTCTGGCTGGTTAATTGGCCTTGAGATGATGAAGATCACTCAATAACCATTTCAGTTCTTATGCGTCTCATTTCCCAGTGGATGAATCCGGTTTAATGGTCATAAGACACACACGACACTTCCAGCCTGTGTTTAATGTATTTGATTTGATAGATGACAAAAATTATCACTAATCAAACCTGTTAGAGAGGCAATTATGTCTGTTCGATTGTTTTATTAAATTGTCACATATCTGTAATATATATATATATATATATATATATATATATATATATATTACTGCAGTTTTTTATTTTGAAAGAGTCTCTTCGGCTCAAAGCTGCATTTATTTGATCAGAAATGTGAAATATTATATCAGTGTAAAACAGCTGTTTACTATGTGAATATATAGTAAAGTGTCATTTATTCCTGTGATTAAAGCTGAATTTATTAGATGATAAATACAGTAAAACAGTGTAATATTATATCAGTGTAAAACAGCTGTTTTCTATGTGAATATATAGTAAAGTGTCATTTATTCCTGTGATTAAAGCTGAATTTATTAGATGATAAATACAGTAAAACAGTGTAATATTATATCAGTGTAAAACAGCTGTTTTCTATGTGAATATATAGTAAAGTGACATTTATTCCTGTGTTTAAAGCTGAATTTATTAGATGATAAATACAGTAAAACAGTGTAATATTATATCAGTGTAAAACAGCTGTTTTCTATGTGAATATATAGTAAAGTGTCATTTATTCCTGTGTTTAAAGCTGAATTTATTAGATGATAAATACAGTAAAACAGTGTAATATTATATCAGTGTAAAACAGCTGTTTTCTATGTGAATATATAGTAAAGTGACATTTATTCCTGTGATTAAAGCTGAATTTATTAGATGATAAATACAGTAAAACAGTGTAATATTATATCAGTGTAAAACAGCTGTTTACTATGTGAATATATAGTAAAGTGTCATTTATTCCTGTGATTAAAGCTGAATTTATTAGATGATAAATACAGTAAAACAGTGTAATATTATATCAGTGTAAAACAGCTGTTTACTATGTGAATATACAGTAAAGTGTCATTTATTCCTGTGATTAAAGCTGAATTTATTAGATGATAAATACAGTAAAACAGTGTAATATTATATCAGTGTAAAACAGCTGTTTACTATGTGAATATACAGTAAAGTGTCATTTATTCCTGTGATTAAAGCTGAATTTATTAGATGATAAATACAGTAAAACAGTGTAATATTATATCAGGGTAAAACAGCTGTTTTCTATGTGAATATATAGTAAAGTGTCATTTATTCCTGTGATTAAAGCTGAATTTATTAGATGATAAATACAGTAAAACAGTGTAATATTATATCAGTGTAAAACAGCTGTTTTCTATGTGAATATAAATATATTTCCTTTTTTTTTCTCTCGAGGATTCAGTGTTGAATAGAAAGTTCAAAAGAACAGACTTTATTAGAAACAGAAATCTTTTGTAATGTTTTATGTCTTTGTTTCTTATGGCTTTTTAATGCATCAATTTAATGCATACTTCCAAAACTTTTTGTTTTACTATATTCATAAAGTCATATTTTGGTTCAGTGTGGTTCCTCAAACACTGTGTGTGTGTGTGTGTGTGTGTGTGTGTGTGTGTGTGTGTGTGTGTGTGTGTGTGTGTGTGTGTGTGTGTGTGTGTGTGTGTGTGTGTGTGTGTGTGTGTGTGTGTGTGTGTGTGTGTGTGTGTGTGTGTGTGTGTGTGCTCGTGTGTGTGTGCTCGTGTGTGTGTGCTCGTGTGTGTGTGCTCGTGTGTGTGTGCTCGTGTGTGTGTGTGTGCTCGTGTGTGCTCGTGTGTGTGTGTGTGCTCGTGTGTGTGTGTGTGCTCGTGTGTGTGTGTGCTCGTGTGTGTGTGTGTGTGTGCGCTCGTGTGTGTGTGTGTGTGCGCTCGTGTGTGTGTGTGTGTGCGCTCGTGTGTGTGTGTGTGTGCGCTCATGTGTGTGTGTGTGTGCGCTCATGTGTGTGTGTGTGTGTGTGTTTCAGGTCGGGATGGTGCTGCATTACTCCTCTCTCTCCACTATGCTCTGGTTGGGTGTAACGGCACGAAACATCTACAAACAGGTGACCAAAAAGCCGCAGCAGGCGCCGGACGGAGATCACGCGCCGCCCCCCACCGCCAAATCCCCCCTGCTGAGGTACGAAGGTTTCATCGCGCTGTTCTCGGGTCACGACTCTCTCAGAGTTGATCTGAACAAATTAGCCGTTTGCTGCTTGTCGTTAATCTGAGGAGCAAACGGTGCGTCGGGATGTTGACCGTGACCTTCAGCTTAACCTTCAGTCAGTGTCGAGATAATGAGCGCAGTCTGTGTGTGTGCAGCAGGTGTGTGAAGCTCGCACAGAGAGAGAGTCAGTGAGATCAGTGTGTGATGAACCCACCCTGCGTCTGGTCCGGTAGCAGTTATACCGCGGTACATCTGACGACAGCGACAACGGCTTTGTGTTTGTTTTTTTTAGTTTAGTTGTTTCCAGTTGTTTAACACACAACCTTTACATTAATCACAGTTTTGAGGAATGTAGTGTGTGTGCATGTATTGATACACGCACACACATACAAACACACACACACACTCACTCACTCATGCAAACTCACACACGCACTCACTCACTCTCTCTCACACACAAACACACACACACACACGCGCACTCACACACACTCTTTCTGTCTCACTCTCTCACGCATAAACACACACACTCTCTCTCTCACACACACACACACTCTCTCACACATACACACACACTCTCTCTCCCACACATACACACACACTCTCTCTCCCACACATACACACACACTCTCTCTCTCTCACACACACACACGCGCACTCACACACACTCTTTCTGTCTCACTCTCTCACGCATAAACACACACACTCTCTCTCTCACACACACACACACTCTCTCACACATACACACACACTCTCTCTCCCACACATACACACACACTCTCTCTCCCACACATACACACACACTCTCTCTCTCTCACACACACACACACACACTCACACACTCTTTCACACACACTGTCTCTCTCTCACACACACACACACACACACACACACCCTCTCACAAACACACACATTCTCTCTCACACACTCTCTCTCTCTCACAAACACACACATTCTCTCTCACACACACTCTCTCTCTCTCACACACACACACACACACACACACACACACTCTCTCTCTCTCACACACACACACACACACACTCTCTCTCTCTCTCACACACACACACACACACTCTCACACTAAAACATTTTTTTTAACCAGTGTTTTTGTTCATGAATCAGTAAACTGTATAGAGTTATATGTGATATATTTCTGTGTGTTAATGTGTGTATTTCTCGCTGCTGCTTCAGTTTTAATCTGGGATTTTTGCACGTTCTGGGTTTTATTGTTGAAAGTAGGTCAGGTTGTGTTCAGAAACGACAGAACGATCTTCAGCTCCACTCATCTTCCATTCTGCCGCTTTTCTCCTGTTCGTTTGCTTCTTAATTAACGGAGAGCATCAGGATATATGATGAGTGAAGTGTGTGTGTGTGTGGTGGTAATGGCAGACGTTGTGTGTCGAATATTGTGAGATGTTCTGAGAGTGAAACCCATCAATCGCTGATTTGCTCTTCTGTGAGTTTGAGTGAAACTTGGAGAGATTCTGCTGAACGACTGCAAGCGGAGAGATTGTTTCTTTCGTTTATCATTATTCAGAATAAATCTCTCACTCATACACTCATGCACGCACACACACACACACACACACACACATACACTCACTCACACACTCACTCACACACACACACACACACACACACACACACACACACACACACACACACTCACTCACACACTCACACCTCAAACCTCCTGCAGTTCATTGTATTTCTTGTTTATTGGATGGATCAGCACATCTCTCTCTTTCTCTCTCTCGCGCTCTCTCTCTCTCTTTGCATTAGGTTGGTTATAAAACTAATTATTATACTTTGGTCATAAAATTAATTAATTATATTGAGAGATGCAAGAAACAATTATATTACAAGTTTTCTAAAATATATTATTTACATATGCAAATTATACATGTAATAATTAAAAATGCACTAATTTGCATACACCTTCAAAGCAGGTACTCACTCGCACTCACACACGCACACACACACACACACACACACACTCACATCCACTCACACACTCTCACTCACTCACACATTTACAATATGTGTGTTTTTGATCTAATATATGATTGGTGAGCAGGAGATCTCTCTCTCTCTCTCTCTCTCTCTCTCTTCTTTATGCTGAGTGTGCAGAGAGGCGGATCTGGTGATTGTACGTCTGTAAACGGTTACATATTGAATCACTGCACAGAAAACAACTTTTTCTGAAAGTGTTTGATAATTTCATGAATTATGCAGTGAGTTTGGCCGTTTTAATCTCGCCCGAATCCCGAAGAGACGCTGTTGAGATTCATAACTGTTCTGAATCACAGCCGGAGATTACAGTCACATGCTTGTATGTTATTCTGCGAGAAACACGCATGTAGTGTGTGTGAGTGTGTGTGTGTGCGTGTGTGTGTGTATGTGTCATTTCTAATGCAGATGAAGTGCTGACATCTTTTGAATTACTCGCTGGGACGATCTCATGTGATTGAGTCTAATGCCGTCTGCCACAGGAGGCGATGGAGAGAAATCAATTTCACACACACACACACACACACTGAATCACATCAGCGCCGGCATCCTATCAAAGTGACCTTCCACCAGGTCATCGTCTTCCTCCATTTCTCAGTGTCTTTGGTTGTAATTCATGAAGATGTGCTTCTAAAGTGAGGCGTAATGGGACAGTGTACTGAACGAACTGAATCAACACTGAACGAACTGAATCAACACTGAACGAACTGAATCAACACTGAACGAACTGAATCAACACTGAACGAACTGAATCAACACTGAACGAACTGAATCAACACTGAACGAACTGAATCAACACTGAACGAACTGAATCAACACTGAACGAACTAAATCAACACTGAACGAACTGAATCAACACTGAACGAACTGAATCAACACTGAACGAACTGAATCAACACTGAACGAACTGAATCAACACTGAACGAACTGACTCAACACTGAACGAACTGAATCAACACTGAACGAACTGAATCAACACTGAACGAACTGAATCAACACTGAACGAACTGAATCAACACTGAACGAACTGAATCAACACTGAACGAACTGAATCAACACTGAACGAACTGAATCAACACTGAACGAACTGAATCAACACTGAACGAACTGAATCAACACTGAACGAACTGAATCAACACTGAACGAACTGAATCAACACTGAACGAACTGAATCAACACTGAACGAACTGAATCAACACTGAACGAACTGAATCAACACTGAACGAACTGAATCAACACTGAACGAACTGAATCAACACTGAACGAACTGAATCAACACTGAACGAACTGAATCAACACTGAACGAACTGAATCAACACTGAACGAACTGAATCAACACTGAACGAACTGAATCAACACTGAACGAACTGAATCAACACTGAACGAACTGAATCAACACTGAACGAACTGAATCAACACTGAACGAACTGAATCAACACTGAACGAACTGAATCAACACTGAACGAACTGAATCAACACTGAACGAACTGAATCAACACTGAACAAAGACTGTTGTAAGGTCATGGGTTTGATTTCCAGGGAAAGCAAGAACTTATTAGAAAAAGCAACAAAGCATTTTAGAGTTTGTAAAGAAACCATCATAACCGCGTGTGCAAAACTATCAGAACTGTGTCCGGGCGAAATGACTACGAGCGAATGTGACTGTGTTTACACTGTGAGTGAAATTGTGTTTGCAATGTTGGAGAATATGATTAAAGGTTTGTATGGAGAATGGAAGGTGTTTTTATTGTATTCTGGTAAATCTCTGCTGTTAGTTGCTGCACATATGCCTTTTGTTGTTAGCAAACATATACAGTGTGTGTACATTTTTATTGCATGCCGATCCTTCATCTAATAAATCGCGGCAACGCTGTTGTTTAAAAACACACCAAAAACACATGCATGTACACTCTCATTTAGTAACTCACATCATGCACATCAAGAAATTTCAAGCACATGTTAAAATATATTGCCGCATATTGGTTTTCGTTTATCTCGATCATCAGTTATCTCGACGCTTTTTGGCAAACCGGCGACATAACCGGGTTCCACTGCAGTTTAGGTTCATGATAACAGCATTAGAATAACAGTGCGTAATAAAAAACGGCACTATTTACATATAAACATCTAAATGGAAACCTGCTATCATGGAGCACGGACAGTTTGAAGAGTATTTTGCTGAACAAGTTAAGATTAAAACACCATAGATGAATGAAATTGAATGAAACTCTAGCGCCCCCTTGAGTCCTGGAGTTTCCTTCTCCTCTTCCCTGTGTTTTGGCTTTGTGTTTAATGCTTCCCTCAAACGGTCCTGACAGTTCAGATGTATGCTGTATTATCAGCTTCAGCATGTGTTTGTGTGTCTGCAGGTTTTATTTAATCAGTGGAGGAGTTCCCTTCATCATCTGTGGCGTCACAGCCGCCATCAACATGGAGAACTACGGCAGTGGAGAGCAGACGCCGGTGTAAGCGGATAAACTTCTTTTACAAGTTTGAGTGCCGCTCTTTCATGAGTCACTCAGAATATGGCCAGATTACTCAAATGCCTTGATTGACACACAAACAAAAGGCCATTAATCAATTAGATTAAAAGTGCCATCTTGCATAAGAACGAGAAGAACGGTCATGTCTGATTTGCTTGTGATTGCAGGTGTTGGATGGCGTGGGAACCCAGTCTTGGAGCGTTTTATGGGCCGGTGGCCTTCATCGTCCTGGTGACCTGCGTCTACTTCCTGTGCACCTTCATCCAGCTGCGCAAACACCCCGAGAGGAAGTACGAGCTGAAGGCCATGAGCGAGGAGCAGCAGCGTCTGGCTGACGTCCACCAGGGCGAGCCGGGAGCCGACAGCGGGCAGTGCCACGGCGGCTGCCCGGGCCTCGTCAACCCCTCGACGCTGGCCAACGAGCACTCGTTCAAGGCGCAGCTGCGCACGGCCGCCTTCACGCTGTTTCTGTTCGTCACCACGTGGACGTTCGGCGCTCTGGCGGTGACGCAGGGTCACTTCCTGGATATGATCTTCAGCTGCTTGTACGGGGCGTTTTCCGTCACGCTCGGGTTGTTTGTACTCATTCACCACTGTGCGAAACGTGACGACGTGTGGCATTGCTGGTGCGCCTGCTGTCCCGGGCGACGGCACAATAACAAGCCGTGCCACGCGCACAGCCGGCCCAAGGTCAACGTGAACGGCGACATGCACAGCCACTGCCACTCGGACTCGCTCTGCCCGGGGAAGTCGATTCTGAGCCACTCGCACTGCACCTGCCCGAATCACGTGACCTGCCTGACGCCGGTCTCGCCGTGTTGCGCCACCCTGCACACGCAGCAGCTCCTGGAGGACGACGCGCCGCCGCACGTGCTGCTCCACGCCGACCCGGAGGGATACCGACCCGCTGTGCATCTGCACCGCTGCTTGAAGCCCGTCAGGACTAAAGCGAGACGGCACCGGGAAAGGGAACTGGCCTTTCGCATTCCCTCCGACGGCGCGAGCGCGCACAGCTCGCGCGCCAACAGCCCGCACAGCCACATCTGCCACCTCGCCCACGACGTCTGCCACCACGAGGCGCTCGCGCTGTGCCACCATCACGTGTGCTGCGCCAAGGACGAGCTCCTGAACCTGCCGGACACGGGCGAGACCTTCCTGTGCGGCTGCGGGAAGACGGCGGAGGACGATCTGCACCATGCCCACATCGAGCTGCACGCTCGCAGACAATCGCTGCCCAATCAGAACGGCATCCTGAAGGGAAGCGCGCTCTACCCGTCCGACGGCACGGGGAATATACGCACCGGACCCTGGAGGAACGAAACTACCGTGTAGTTCAAGGGCTCGCCCGACTCCAGCCCTAGGGTTTAAGAAAGGACCTTTTTTTAGAACATCACAAGTTTGGTTTGCTGTTTCCTGCGTTGGTCGTTGGCATCGGAACGACCCGGGGCCTCGTTTATAAAGACGAGCACAGATTGATCCCAAATGTGAACGTTTGAGAAAATTCACAAAATGTTTCTATAGAGGATTTATCAACTTCTCTTTTTTTGGAAATCCATTCCTTTTTACAAATCACAAATTTGTTTTGTTTCATTTATATTTTTTACATTTTATACATATGTACATGTGTAGATGTATTCTAAAATAAATACTATATATATATATATATATATATACACATACACATTTTTTTAGGAAATTAATAATAATTTACAATGATACAAACTTTGCCCATACAACAGTTTACGAAATGTCCATATGCACAAAAGATTTTATTTTAATTGCTATTTTTAGCTGTCAAATTAATTGCGATTAATGCCATAAAAGTTTGTGTTAAGATATGTATGCATAATATATATATATATAGTGTATATGTGTACACACACACGTATACAAACACAACCTTTTATCTCAGATGCGATGAATTGATTTAACAGCTCCCATTTTCACACATATGTAAATATTTATGTATGTGTAAATACGTTTTATACATATTTTTTTAGGAAGAAATGAATAATTATTCATTCATTATCACATTTATCTTTACATTTTCATATTGTTGTATTATTTTAAGTACTGGTCAGTTTCTGCCTTTATAAATCCTGATTTGTTCCTCACAGAATTAAATCTGCGTTTGATAAACGAGGCCCCTGCTTTCACTGGCGTTCATCACGTTCACACTGCAGTTCACGCTGGACTGATGGGCTTTAATGCGGCTCTTATTTACAGAAGTGTGTTTCTGCACAGCCTGTCAATCCCAAACTGCACTGTGCACGTGAACATTGCGTTCCAAACTGATACATTTGGTAACAAACTTTGCCATTTTGTGTGTGTGCGTGTGTGTGTGTACTGTGTGCGTGCGTGCGTGTGTCTATGTGTGTGCATACGTGTGCGGTGTGTGCTGTGTGTGTAAATACGTGTGTGCGTGCGTGCATACGTGTGTGTATGCATGCATGTGTGTGTGCGTGTGTGCATACGTGTTTGAATGCGTGCATGTGTGTGCGTGGGTGTGCATACGTGTGCGTGCGTGCATATGTGTGTGTGTTGCGTGCGTGCATGTGTGCATACATGTGTGCCTGCGTGTGTGCGCATGCATGTGTATACGTGTGTTCGTGCATAAGTGTGCTTGCGTGTGTGTGCATGTGCATACATGTGCATACGTGTGTGTGCGTGCGTGTGTGCATACGTGTGTGCGTGCATGTGTGCATACATGTGTGCCTGCGTGTGTGCGCATGCATGTGTATACGTGTGTTTGTGCATACGTGTGCTTGCGTGTGTGTGCATGTGCATACATGTGTGTGCATGTGTGTGCGTGTGTGCGTGCGTATGTGTATACGTGTGTTTGTGCATACGTGTGCTTGCGTGTGTGTGCATGTGTGTGCGTGTGTGCGTGCGTATGTGTATACGTGTGTTTGTGCATACGTGTGCTTGCGTGTGTGTGCATGTGCATACATGTGTGTGCATGTGTGTGCATGTGTGTGCGTGTGTGCGCATGCATGTGTATACGTGTGTTCGTGCATACGTGTGCTTGCGTGTGTGTGCATGTGCATACATGTGTGTGCGTGTGTGTGCATGTGCATACATGTGTGTGCATGTGTGTGCGTGTGTGCATACGTGTGTGCGTGCGTGCGTGCATACACTACTTTGTGCCAGTGTGTGTGAGTGAATTCAATGGATTTTGCCATATATTTATTTTCATAGATGTATTGAGAGTCCCTCGAATGTTTGATCCATTTCTGAGAAAAACTTCCAAACACATGAAAATTCACCAGCAATTTGAATCCACCATTCGTCCTTTAATATATACTGTGAATATCAACTAGCGGAAACTTAGTAATACACAAAAAAGGCCTGCTTCTGTCTAACTTCTGTTCTGCCGTCGAATTGTGCAAATGTAACAACAAAGAAGCCGATCCAGATCCCAGTGAGCTGCTGGTCTGCACCAGCCGAGGAGAAAGCGGACGCGCTGGTGTGTGTGTGTGTGTGTGTCCTGCGCGTCAGAGAAATGCTTGAAAAGCATCGATATAAAACACTGTGTGTTTCTGTGATTATTACAGAGTAGAAACTTGCCAATTGGATTAAGCATTTGAACACAAAGCTAATGAATGTGATGCGATGCATATCTGTCAGTCACGCAGAAATGAAGCAGGTCAGATTTCTGTAATAGTGCCAATAATCTCGTATATATATACCATCAATAAAATCCCATTTGTTTCAATCTTATGCATCAACTCATTTGAACTTGTTACGTGTTTTAAACATGTTAAGAAATTCAATTGTTTCATAGTGATTCTTAGCTTTTTTTAAATAAATGCATCCTGAGAAATATGATTTAAAGAAAAGCAAACGGATGCAGATAGTTGGTGATAACCAGAATTTTATATTCATGCATGACTGATGAATATGCATCACATTAAGCTGTTAAATCTGAACTTAAATCCTTGTAAATGTGTTACAACGCATCTAATTGTAACCAGATTATAAATGCATTATTATATTTGCAGATTCCACGGGAAAGTCGTGTTTTAATGCATTTAATGTATTTTCCACCTGTGGTTTACATGTTTTGATAATGCATTATATATGAAGGCTTGCAGATTTCATGCGCTCACTGGGTTCTGGAGCGGAGCGAGAGCGTCTCTCGTGTTCTCTTGCAGATCTGTGCTGATTCTTTGCTGTTTCTATGGTGAATCGCTGTTCTGTCGTCAAAGAGACGCTGTGTGTGCGAGAACATCCTCATTGTGATGCGAGAAGGACATGACAATAATTTGATGCTGTGATTCATTGCAGGAAGGAGTGCGATCTAGTGCGGATTGACACACACACACACCTGTGTGTGTCGTGGTTTTCCTTACATTACATTACGTTTGGAAATGAGAGTCGATCTCAGTGAATCTGTTTCTGTGGAAGCTTGTTTCTGCCGAATATAAGAAAGGTAATTGTGACCAATGATTATTTTCTAGTTCTTTCATAATTGTTTATATCTCACAGTTCAGGGCTTTTTTTGTCCTAAAATCACTTTTATCTCTCGATTCTGACCTTTTTCTGACAATTCAGAATGTTCTTGTGATTGTAATTCAGACTCATTTTTTCTTGCACCTGCACACAATTTAGACTTTTTTCATGCATTTCTGAGTTTATTTGCTATTGCAAGTCTCTCAAATTTCATAATTGTTTTGCAATTGTGAGTTTCTCTCTTAATACTGACTTTTTATTGCAATTACTAGTTTTATCTTACAATTAGAATTGTATTTTTTTTGCCATTTTGAATTTATATCACAATTCTGAGGGGAAAATATCAATTTCAGAACATAAACTCACAATTACCTTTTTTATTTTTTATTTCATGCCCGGAAACAAGCTTCTAAATATATATTCCCCAAAATCAAAGCTATTATATAAAAAATAAAGAATTATATTAGAAAAAAGTATATTTTCATTAAAGAATATTAAGCCTATTTTAGGACTATTTTAAGATGTATTATTTTATTTATTATTGCTACTATTATTTATTTTGATTCTATTCTTTTTTTTTTTTTTTTGCATTGTTATTGGAAATGTTTAATACTTTCTTCTCCTTATGCATTTAAATTACATGTTTTTTTTGTTTTGTTGCTGAGATTTTCCATTTGACTCTCCGGGTATCAAATGGAAAGGTTTCAGGAGCATTTAATGCACCGTTTGACAGAAATGCAAAAAAGAGGCTTTAATTTCACGCCTTCCTGTTTCCTCTGAAATGCTGCGCTGTGATTGGCTGCTCTGGTTTCGGCCGGGTTAACGCCACCCATCAGCTGTTTTATTTTCTGTCCATGTGTTTCATGCACCACAGATTGAGATAATAAATAATGAAAGATATTTAAATCAAGAGATGTGTGTGGATGTGCAGGATTTCACACGTTTGATTTGTTTGTTTTAATTAATCTTTCCATCTGCAGGATTGTGAGAAACGACAATTATAACTGAATGTCTGCACTGCTTTTATTTCTAATCATTGTAATGTTTGACTTTTACAGCAAAGATGCCTTGCCTCAAACATGTTATTATGAACCGTATTCAGGTCAAGGGTTCTTGCGCTCTTGTAAAGTTATAGTTTATGCATTTCCAAAAAATTTCCAATATTTCATCAGCAGAACATTTGTCCCTTAAGCTTCATTTTCATATCCTTCACATTAAACACGGTGTCTAACCATGAATAATGTCCATAATTAAGAGTTGCATTATGCTCTGTGATGTTAAACTTGTGGCCAAAATATAGTTTGATCTGTTCTGAAGCAAGAACTGAATCCGTATAAAAAAAATGATATCATTTACGCAGTGTAACGGCTTCATATTTTTGCCAAGGTCTGGGATTAATAACTAGGTCAATTCAGCTTTAATCACAGGAATAAATGACACTTTACTATATATTCACATAGAAAACAGCTGTTTTACACTGATATAATATTACACTGTTTTACTGTATTTATCATCTAATAAATTCAGCTTTAATCACAGGAATAAATGACACTTTACTATATATTCACATAGAAAACAGCTGTTTTACACTGATATAATATTACACTGTTTTACTGTATTTATCATCTAATAAATTCAGCTTTAATCACAGGAATAAATGACACTTTACTATATATTCACATAGAAAACAGCTGTTTTACACTGATATAATATTACACTGTTTTACTGTATTTATCATCTAATAAATTCAGCTTTAATCACAGGAATAAATGACACTTTACTATATATTCACATAGAAAACAGCTGTTTTACACTGATATAATATTACACTGTTTGACTGTATTTATCATCTAATAAATTCAGCTTTAATCACAGGAATAAATGACACTTTACTATATATTCACATAGAAAACAGCTGTTTTACACTGATATAATATTACACTTTTTTTACTGTATTTATCATCTAATAAATTCAGCTTTAATCGCAGGAATAAATGACACTTTACTATATATTCACATAGAAAACAGCTGTTTTTCACTGATATAATTTTACACTGTTTGACTATTTTTTTTTATCAAATAAGTGCAGAAGAGAAAAAGAATTTCGATAAATTTGAAGAATTTTAGAAAAAGAATTAGTTTTAATTACACATGTAATCTTGGTTGCCTCTCAAGGGATCTCACGCTGTGTCAAAGACGCTATGAGAACTCTGCCATAACATCAAGTGTGTGTCAGGTGAGTTTGTGCTGAGACGACAACACCCGAGCCGCAGGTGTAGAGTCGACGTCAAGGTCGTAAAACCTAACAAAGTGAGCGGGATGACAACACACTTCTTGCATGGAGACTCCAGTAAAAAGATATACTGCTAGCCGAGTGGCTCTGGCTGCCAGAGGTTTGAGCAGCCGCTGACCCGTATCCAAGTGAAACGCCTCGACTATCCACTTGTCTTTCGCCACAGGGCAGCTCTGTGAACGCAAGTGTCTAAT
>JAWRVZ010000329.1:255000-257500 GCA_037043235.1 Rhodeus uyekii | reverse complement strand
ACTCAACATTTCTACTTTTCTGTCTTAAATGCACATTTCATTTCACATTTATTTCAATTGCCAAAATTAGCTTCAGTTTTCAATCCGTTTTATTAAAAATTTTCCTTTTGCATTTTTTTAAAGAATATTTATTTTTATCTTTTCAGCAATTATGACACTTCATCCAAAATCACAAAACATTTCTAATTGCCCTTTCAAATTTTTCACATTTTATTTCACCTTTATTTCAATAACCAGACATAAAATACACATTAAAGACCTATTTTTAATTATTATATATTTAGTATTAAATACGATAACAACACTGTTATGAATGTAATAATTCCGTTTAAATGCTTTTGCATTGTTTTATTAATTTTGCTAAGAATATTTCAATTTCACTTTTTATTCAATTTTTAATTCAGTTTTAATAAATAAAAAAATACTCAACACTTCTACTTTTCTGTCTTAAATGCATATTTTATTTCAATTTTAATGACCAGACGTAAAATAAACATTAAAGATAACTTATTTTTAATGATTCTATCATTACATTCCTGCATTTATCAGCTGCTTTTATCATCGCATTCAAGAAACACATTGACATTCTAATCAGTTCTTGCTTTCCCTGGGAATCAAACCCATGACCGTGATGTTGCAAGCAGCTTTTAGATACATATATCACTTCAACTAAAACTACTCAACATTTCTAAGTTTCTGTCTTAAATGCATATTTTATTTCAATGACCGGATGTAAAATAAACATTAAAGACCTGTTTTTATATATAGATGTTATTTCCAGTGTGGGATGAAGACGCCACAGTTGTGAATGTGAGCATGACCTCTTTGCTTCACTGAGTCCTGACATTCCCCTGAACCTCCAGAGACGGATTTCATCCTTCAGGATCTGACGCCCGTAAGTCGTCTCTCCATTCCCAGTGTGAGTGTCTCCATTCCCAGTCACATGTGCTGGTGTGAGTGTTTCTGCAGGGAAGAGCACGACTCTGTAATTCAGCGTGGGATTAGCCGCCCCGTGATCTTCTGATGCTCCTCGTTTCCTCTCAACGCCAATCCGGGTTTTTGTAGGTGTTTATTTCCGTGGCTCGTGTCTCCGGGATGGATATTTTGAGAGAATTTGATTCCCGTCCAATTTGCATTCTAAAGCCGTGCGACGCCTTGAGGGAGACGAGCAGAAATCTGCTTATTTTCTTGATGGAAATTCCTGCAAGAACTGAATGTGAATATATGACACACGGCCTGGTTTGTTTAGCAGCTCATCAGGCCTTTTCTCCACTATTATATTATCTGAAAATCTGCCTGAACTTCCCAAGGTTTGAAGAGTTGTTCATTTCTTCTAGGAGAAGAAAAAAAGCTGAAATGAACTGTTAAACAGGAAAGTGTTAAAGTTGTTTAAGGCAATATTACAGCGTTTATTCTGAAAGATTTACAGTTGCACATCATGATTGTGTTCACAATGTTGAGTGAGAATAAGATGATGATGAGGGCGGGGCAACAACCTGTCAATCACATGATCCACCAATAGCAAACCACAACCATCCAATCACAATCAAGCCCCGCCCACATTTGTTCTTGTTTGTGAAGCGATTCCTCCATATGCAGAACGATAGAGGAGAAAAGACTAGAGACTTCCCTTTCATGATGACTTTAGTCATGTGAATTTCCTGTGTGTCTAACAGTAGAGAGCGGTGCTTGCAACATCAAGGTCATGGGTTTGATTCCCAGGGAAAGCAAGAACTGATTAGAATGTCAATGTGTTTCTTGAATGCGATGATAAAAGAAACAAGATTCACTTGTTTTACAGTGAATGCTTTTCCTGTGAACGCATCATATAATAATCATTCAGATAGTGATGTTTGGTAATCTATTGCTAAAGGAACGGCTCCTCTCATATCCGTCTCCTCTCTTGCTGTAAGTTCACCCGAAGGCCGGATGCAGGTCAGTGTTTTCAGTGTTTGTTAACATTCGTCTTCAGTCTCAGTCTGTGGACGACGCGTGTCAGAGAAACTCACATCTGCTGCTGTCACCAATGAATCTATGAGAGCAAAACAACCAGATGGCCGTGAGAGAGAGAGAGACACAGAGAGAGAGAGAGAGAGTGAGAGAGAGAGAGTGTGTGTGTGAGAGAGAGTGAGTGTGAGAGAAAGAGAGAGAGGGTGTGTGTGAGAGAGATACAAACATTTGGATTAATACAGATTATAAATTATAATATATAAATATAATATATACATATAATACATTAATACTTTTTAAAGAGTTTTTTCTCATCAAATCAGATCTTTATTAGAATATAAATACAGTAAAACAGTGTAATATTATATCAGTGTAAAACAGCTGTTTTCTATGTGAATATATAGTAAAGTGTCATTTATTCCTGTGATTAAAGTTGAATTTATTGGATGATAAATGTGAATATATAGTATAGTGTCATTTATTGTGTATATAGATATTATAATGACAGTGTTTTATAGTATACGTTTTCCGTAAAGCAACAGAATGATAA
>JAWRVZ010000329.1:210000-247500 GCA_037043235.1 Rhodeus uyekii | reverse complement strand
CTCACGGCAACGTGTGTTTCATGGAGCAGCTCAACGGTGAGTCATCAGCTTCACGAGTCAAACTCACGCTCACAGCGCTTGCCTTTAATGCTCATCTCTACAAAGGGATGGTTGTGACAGACGTGTCTTCATAAAGCTGGAAGAGTGTGATTTTAGTCACGTGCATCACACGTGTGCCGTTGTGTTTCAGGGTTATTGTGCAGTCGGATAATGGGGGCATTCATTTGCGTAATTATTAACAGATTAGACAGCCTTCACAAGTGTGCAATGTGTGCCGTAAAGCATTATTAATGTGCATGTGTCTAAAAACCTCTGAGAAAAACATTTGGAAATGAACTCAGGATCATGTTAAGATACAGACTTACATACAGATGCTGTTAAACTGTTACTTTAAATGGTTTAACATCTGATTATACAGTAATGCCTTAAGATACGAGCATAATCCGTTCCAGGACGAGCTTGTAACTCGAGTTGCTCGTATCTCAAATCATTTTTTCCCCATAAGAAATAACAGAAAATTTTTTTTTTAATCCGTTCCGGCCCTCTAAAAAACTCCCTTATTAGTGCTAATAACAATGGAAAAAACATGTTTTTAAGTGCTATAAAGACACACACACACACACACACACAATTATAGTATATAAGGATTCCTCTGATATAAAATAAAATGTGGTTTTAATTATGAGTTCTTGCCTTCGAGACACACGATACAGTAGCAGATAATGACGACATGTGCGGAGGAGGAGGAGGAAGAGGAGGAAGAGGGAGGGATAACGTAGATAAACACAGTACAGAAGTGTAGTGTTTGTTCCCGTGTTGTGTATTGGATCAGAAGCTCATATGTATTATTATTGAACACTCATAACTCGTGCTGCTCCCAGCTTAATACTGGTGAATCACTCGTTGCCCCCGGTAACCCCCGCTGTAAAACCAAGCTGCCTCTAGTGGAGATCATATGCAATTAACCATAAATGAGGAGCTTGAGCTGCTGCGAGTGCTGAACACCTCTAGCGTCTGGAAGCTGCTCGTATCTCAAATATTTACTCGTATCTCAAATATTTACTCCTATCTCAAATATTTACTCGTATCTCAAATATTTACTCGTATCTCAAAGCAAAAAATTTGCTCTTATCTCAGAACACTCGTATCTCAAGGTATTACTGTATGTCATTTGGTCACACTTTACGATAAGGCTAACTATTTAACTATATTTGTTAATACGAACTAGCAACAAAAAATTTCTACAGCATTTACTGTCGTGTGCAAAAGAAAAGACACCCTTTAGAATTGTATGGTTTTATATATCAGAACATTATAAATGTTCGCAGGTCTTAAAATGAGTGATACAACCTCAGAGGAACAACACATGATATATTACACAGTTTCATTGTTTATTTATCAAAAACCAGACCAATCTGCGTGGAAAACGTGAATTACACTCTTCTAGCAGCAAAAAGTTGCAGGAATGTTTTTCTGAATGGAGGGATTTTGAGCCGCTCTTCTTTATAACGTTGCTTCAGTTGATTGCAGTTTGAGTGCTTTGTTTTATTCACAGCTCTTTCAGTTGCTCTTCAATGCAACACCTTGATTCTGCTCTTTTCCAGCCGTTCTGGATCGCTGTCCTGTTGCATGACTCCGTTTCAGCCGAGCTTTAGCCTCACATGTTTCTCTCCAATAGAAGAATAGATCATGCTGGGCTCAGCGTCTGCTTTTCTGGGCTTTATGGCCGGACATCTCCGCTCTGCTCTCGTCTGTCCACAGCACACTGTTCCAGAAGCCTTGAGGTTTTGTCTTGAGAGAAGAAACGCGTGTCCCGTCTTTATCTAATCGCACAGCCATGAGCTTTGCCGTGTCACATGTGAACTGAGGCCTGTGGAGTTTGAGCTGTGGTTCTCGGGTGTTGCGATTCGCAGGGTTTGACCTCGGGGGGGAAACTGTCTTGATTGTGAATAATCTTCCTCTCTGAACTTCATATAGTTTGGAAATGGTCGTATGAACCTTCCTCACCTGAACTGCTTCTCTAAGATCATTACTGACGTCTTTCCTCGTTGCTGATGATCATTTAATCAAGGGCGTTTGATTAGCAGCGCCTAATTACCCTCTTCATCCCTATGGAAGCTGTAAGGGTGTACTTAGTTTTTCACAAAAGTCATCTTCAGTTTTTTCCTAGTTTTTGTTAAATAAAGAATGAAGTGTTGTTGTTCATCTGAGGATGCATTTACCTAATTTTAAGGCCTGCCAAGAACCAGATTATTTTTCTATTATGTCCTGATACATAAAGCTGTTGAATTCAATAGGATGTCTTTTCTTTTTCACATGAAAAACTTTATTATTCTAGTTAATGTTAATTTCAACATTTTCTAATATACACCTGAACTAACATGAACTAAAAATTGACGATTTAATTTTTTTAACTACCTAAATGTAATCAAGGTATATAAATACTGTAACAAATGTATAGCTCCTTGTTATTGCATTAACAAATGGGAGGTTATTGTACTATGATACCAGTAACTTTACTGTAAAAAAAATACTGTAATATATAGTAAAAAAAACCTTGAATTAGTCTGTAAAACAGTCAAAGGACATTCGCAGATATCCTAACGAACAAATGTACTTCTCATTGCTAGTTAACGTTAATTAAAACCTTGACTAATGGGATTTTTATGTAACGAGTTAATTGTAATTTTACTGTGAAAATACTTTAATATATAGTAAAAAAACCTATGAATTACTGAGTAAAACAGTAAAAGGACATTCGCAGATGTCCTAACGAACAAATGTACTTCTCATTGCTAGTTAACGTTAATTAAAACCTTGACTAATGGGATTTTTATGTAACGAGTTAATTGTAATTTTACTGTGAAAATACTTTAATATATAGTAAAAAAACCTATGAATTACTGAGTAAAACAGTAAAAGGACATTCGCAGATGTCCTAACGAACAAATGTACTTCTCATTGCTAGTTAACGTTAATTAAAACCTTGACTAATGGGATTTTTATGTAAGGAGTTAATTGTAATTTTACTGTAAAAATACTTTAATATATAGTAAAAAACTATGAATTACTGAGTAAAATAGTAAAAGGACAATCGCAGATGTCCTAATGAACAAATGTACTTCTCATTGATAGTTAACGTTAATTAATACCTTAACTAATGGGATTTTAATGCAACAGGTTAACTGTAATTTTACTGTAAAAATGATTGAAGCTACAAATTATCATATAATTTACTGTGATAAACATCTTCATGACACTTTCATCACATATGATTATATTTGATAGGGTTTTGTTTCTTCTTACTTTTGTGATCAATCATGTATATTAGGGTATTTTGTAAAGTTGTAAACTTTATTGTAAAGTTGTAAAATAAAGCAGCACAAATACGCCATCCCGTAAATCCTGTGCCGGATGTCGTGGTCGGGATGCTGGAGGAGAAGATGCAAATGAGAGCTGCATCAAAACTACAACGGTTTTATCCTCCAGCCCTTCATACACGCTCAAAGTCATTCTCAACGGCCAAACCGCATGCTTTCTAAATATACCGGTGTCGTTTCTGGAGGATCTGACACATGCAGGAGGAGAACGCCTGACCTATTTAACAGATCCAAACTCTGGAGGAGAGCGACTCTTCTCTCCGCGCCCCAGTTAGACGGCAGAAAGCTCCTCTGTGGACGCACACTGTTATTCACAGA
The DNA here is from genome assembly GCA_037043235.1 of Rhodeus uyekii. Classification (NCBI taxonomy): domain Eukaryota; kingdom Metazoa; phylum Chordata; class Actinopteri; order Cypriniformes; family Acheilognathidae; genus Rhodeus; species Rhodeus uyekii. The sequence continues at coordinate 243,802 of JAWRVZ010000329.1, read as the reverse complement.
GAGAAAGACACACTCTCTGATGGATGAAGGGATATAATTACACATCACAGCTGGAGCTTTCATACTGCACGCTTTTGACTTCTGATCTTTAAGATGATTTTATTGGTTATGGGAATTATAAGTATTATTAGCACTCCTAGAAATCAGATCAAACACTTAATATTATAAACGCTAAATATTAGACATCTGTGTGTGCGTCATCCTGCATCAAAAACAAAAAGTGACTGTGTGTGTGTGAGAGTGTGTGTGTGAGTGAGCGTGTGTGTGTGTGTGTGTGTGTGTGTGTGAGTGAGTATGCGTATGTGAATGCGTGTCTGTGTGTGTGTGTGTCTGTGAGAGTGTGTGCATGTGTGTGAGTGAGCTTGTGTGTGAGTGTGTGTGTGTGTGAGAGTGTATGAGCGAGTGTGTGTGTATGTGCGAGTATGTGTGTGTGTGTATGGCTGTGTGTGAGAGTGTGTGTGAGTGTGTCTGTGAGAGTGTGTGTGTGTGTGTGTGTGTGTGTGTGTGTGTGTGTGTGTGTGTGAGAGAGTGTGTGTGTGTGTGTGTGTGAGAGAGTGTGTGTGTGAGAGAGTGTGTGTGTGTGTGAGAGTGTGTGTGTGTGTGTGTGTGTGTGTGTGTGAGAGTGTGTGTGAGTGTGTCTGTGTCTGTGAGAGTGTGTGTGTGTGTGTGTGTGTGTGTGTGAGAGTGAACGTGTGAGTGAGTGTGTGTGTGTGTGTGTGTGTGTGTGTGTGTGAGAGAGTGTGTGTGTGTGTGTGAGAGAGAGTCTGTGCGTGTGTGTGTGTGTGAGAGAGTGCGTGTGTGTGTGTGTGAGAGAGTGTGTGTGTGTGTGTGTGTGTGAGAGAGAGTCTGTGCGTGTGTGTGTGTGTGAGAGAGAGTCTGTGCGTGTGTGTGTGTGTGAGAGAGAGAGAGAGTTTGTCCTGCAGACATGAATAATTCATGTTATGTGTTTTTGAGGAGAGATTGTTACTAATTTAAAGTGCCCCTATTCTGCTTTTTGGGATATTCTCAGTTTTGCATCAGCTTGTTGTTTTCTAAGGCTTGAACCCTTAAACCTGATGTTGCGAGCTCCCAGTTTTTTACACATAGGTTTTGCATGGAGTCGCATACGCAGTGTCTAAATGTAGTTTGATGTCTCTTGTGTGATGTGTCTTTTCTCAGACGATCCTGACGGCTGTTTTGTTCCTCCAGAGTTGGATAAGACGGGAAGCTCGTTTGAGGTGAGCTGAACTGAAGCTCTGCTGTTTTACGAAGTCAAAATCAATGTTTTCTGAGCGAAAAAAACTCCCAAACTCAGTACAATAGTAAACAATGCAAGCAGATGTTTGAGTGCAGCTTTTACTTTAGTGCTTCTTCTCTTCTTCTCAATGCATCTAATGCACAGATATGATTCATATTCTCCACCAATAACAAATATTAAAAACACCATCAAGCTGCCAGTCGTATATATATATATATACAGTGGAGTTTGGTTATGTCGACGGCCTCGTTTTCATAATTGTCAAAATTTTTCTACTTTCATTTTTTTTATTTTCTGCTTCATATACATTTTTTTGCATTTGCATTTTTATGAACTATTTTAATAATAATTCAATCGAATTCATAACAATTTTTATATATTTTTTACATTTTCAAAAAAAGTTTAGTAATTTATGCTTTATTTTTACACTTTATTTTTGTTCGTATGGAAAGCCTTCTTTCTTTTACATTTTTCATAACATCATTTTAATAATATTTTTGCAGGCTCATAATATACTTTTAATTGTATACATTTTGACCCTTTATATACATATACATTTTCTTGGGCAATTTTTTTTGTTTTCATATTAATTTATATTCACGTTTTAGGGTGGTTTTGCTGCATTCTGTCCTGGGCCTACAGATAACAAAAGTTGCCTTTGTTTTACATAATAAAATAATAAATAAAATAAAAACTAAATAAATCAGCATTTTCATTCGTACACAAAAACTCGATGTGTTGCAACTTCATGCTACAGATTTCATGCAGTGGATCGAACACAGGAGGTTGTGTTGGATGTGTTTATGATGCATGACGCATGCCTCTCTCGCTCCTCAGGGTCACGTGTTCTCGTTAGGCTCCTCCCTCTGGGCGGCGCTGGACTCCGGCTCGGATGCGTTGAGTGACGAGAGCGAGCGTCTGCTGACGCTGATGCAGCGAGAGGCTCCGGAGGATCGACCGGCTCTCCAGGTTCATCCGCTCACAGTCCGTCACCTTTCCTGTGTGTCTAAAAGTAGAGAGTGGCACTTGCAACTTCTAATCATTCTAATCAGTTCTCGCTTTCCCTGGGAATCGAACCCATGACCTTGATGTTGCAAGCGCCACTCTCTCATGTTTGAGACACAGGAAAGTTCAATAATTTCACAAAACATTTACTCATGTTCACATGATTGCACGTAATAATTTTTTTTTCCAAAGAGCAAGAACTCTGTGAATCTGCAGTGTTTACGGGTGATTGTCTTCAGATTGAATGAGTCGTGTGAATAACATCCGCTCTTCCTGTGACAGGAGCTTCTCTCTCAGGCGGAGGCTGTTCTCCACGACGTCTCGCCCGCAACCGTCTGCCGCAAACTCTCCGCTATCGGCCGAAGAGTTCTGTCCATCGAGTCCGTTGCTGCTTTCCCAGGTTTCATCCCACAGATGTCTCGTAACGTGCCAACACACGTTTATATATATATATATACTGTATATATTGCTTGATAGAACATACAAGATACCAAACAAACCTCAGAAAAGGCAAAGCAAAAGACAATTTCAAGACGATCAAAAATTAGCAGCACACAACAAATAAATAAACAACATAAACCTAAAGATACATTAAAAAAGTTGCATAATTAAATGCATAAATAAATGAAATATTACATAAAAGGGTATAATCAAAAAATATCTTGATCCAATTTTTTTTCCAATAATTTTACAGTTCTTTCATAAATAAATCAATATAAATAATAAAAATATATGCAGTTTAGTTGTTTACTTGCATTTCATATGAACATTAAGTGATATCAGGAAATAATAAAAAATAATAAATGATGCAAAATTATTCCCTGCATGTCAGGAGATCCTTATTGAGATATCAGAGAATAATTAAAAATATATAATAATAAAAAAAAAGTATTTGACCATTAACTGACATCAGAAAATAATAAATAATAAAAAGCTAAATTAAATAATGAATAAAATACAAACACATTTTATTTGTTTACCTGTTTTTTTTTTTTTGCTGTTGTTGAGCATAAGACACTTAAAAACAATTAAAAATACTGAGTTACTCCAAACCTTAACTGGTCAAAAGTTTGTTATAATTATGACATAATACTTTAATTATTTCATAAATAAAACAATATAAATAATAAAAAAATTATAAATTAAAAGTATATATATTTTAGTTATTTACTTACAATTAATGTGATCATTAAGAAATGCCCGAGAATAAAAAAAAAAAAATGTTTTATTTGTTTACCTGCATGTCATGAGACAATAAAATATATAATTACAATAACTAATTACATTTTATATATATATAATCATTAGCTGACATCAGAGAACTATAAATTGCAAATTTATGCACATTTTTCATCGTTAAATTACTCAAATAAAATCTCAGGTTTACTTCGAATAAATATAGTTTTAGCTTAAAGGAGTTTGACTGAAAAAAGTAGTTTGGGAATCTTGCATGATCAGATCTTTCCTTTCTTTCACAGATGGTTCTGCTTTCCATTTTCTGGATTTCCAAGCTTTGAGATCAAACTCCACGGAGAATCACACCAGAGATCGTACCATGATCCGAAACTTCTCCGGCGACTCCTGCGAGGAGCTTCTGCTGAAGCGCAGAGGAGGATATCCCTGGTCCGGAGACGAGCCTTCGCCGGACAGCAGGTCTCAGAACAGTTCTCCGGTGCGCAGGAGGAGTCAGGAGAGGAGGCCTGGGAGAGCGAGGAGAGCGCTGAACCGCTCCTGCTCCGTCCCGGACTCCAACAACCCGCCGGCGTTCAGTCCTCCCTCACACGCTCCCATCAGCATGCTGGTGGCCGACCTCTCCGACATCTCCGAGGACGAGCGCGCGCCGGCCGGCTGGAGCGGGACACGGCATCCCAGACCCAAACCGGCCGCGAGGAGCTCGGACGCAGCGGGAGAGCCGTCTGCGGACGCTCAAACCCCGACGGCCCTGGAAGTCGCGGATCTCTCCTACAAAACTCACCTGTGCCTGGATGAGGTTTGTTTATCGATATGACCTGTATTATTTTACACAAGACATTATTTCTACATGCACTGGATTTTTTATCTACAGTAATGCCTTGAGATACGAGCAAAATCCGTTCCAGGATGAGCTCGTAACTCAAATTGCTCGTATCTCAAATCATTCCCCCCCCATAAGAGAAAAACTCACAACACTTGCTTGCTTAGAGTAATATTTCAATTATTTTTTTATGTTATGGTAATATAGTATACAGCTTTCCTGTGTGTCTAACAGTATAGAACGGCGCTTGCAACATCAAGGTTAGGGTTCGATTCCCAGGGAAAGCAAGAACTGATTAGAATGTCAATGTGAATCGAACCCGTGACCTTGATGTTGCAAGCACAGGACTGGAGTGTGTTGATGTGAGTTGAATGTGAGCTGTGGTCGATGTTTGTTTCCAGTGGATGTCGCTGCGGGATCTGCTCTCTCGCTCCGCTCGGCCGTTCTCCGTCCACGAGCTCTGGGCTTTGTGCTACACGTGTCTCTCCACCTTACAGACGTACATCGACCTCCCGGGTCAGTCCCGGACATCAGAGTCTGTGCTTTGTGTTTGTTTAACTATTGTGTCCATAATTAACCCGTATGTTAATGCAACATTATGCAGTTCTTTATAGATGCAGGGCTTTGCTAATGCACATGTGCAGTTGTGTGACATTTCATTTATTTTCTAAAACTGATCTGATTATTATGCATGCAGCGGTTTGAGACCTGATGGAATATTTGTAGTTTTAAAAATTCATTTGTCTCACTGAAGGAAAAAAGTGAACATCAAAAAAAGTTCAAACTTGATCATTAAAAATATGCGAAGCGGTGAAAAAACACACTTTTCTATCAGCTTGTTTCCGCCACGGAGTAAAAAAATTGCGAGTTTATATCTTATATTTTGATTTTTTTATTCTATGAATTGCAAGTTTTTTACATCTAGATTTCTGAGAAGATCGATTATAAACTTGAATTTGTGAGAAATAGTCAAAATTGTGATTTGTGATGTGAAAAAGATGTGGGAAAAGTCGCAATTACTTTTTTCAGATGTTTTATTCCGCAGTGGAAACAAGCTTCTGTGTTTTGCTTTGCACGTTCAGCACTGGGAAAATAATATGCAATGCAATGAATTAATATTTAAATAAAATAGACTTGACATTCATTTGAATTTAAACCTAAAATCTTATTTACCATTAACTGACCATAGACAATATGATGTGTGTGTGTGCAAGTGTGTGAGAGAGGGAGAGTGTGTGTGAGTGCGAGTGTGTGTGGCTGCATGCAAGTGTGTGTTGGTTAGTGTGTGAGTGTATGTGTGCGTGTGTGTGTGTGTGCATGGGTGCATGCAAGTGTGTGTTGGTTAGTGTGTGAGTGTGTGTGTGTGGACGTGGGTGCATGCAAGTGTGTGTTGGTTAGTGTGTGAGTATATGTGTCTGTGTGTGTGTGTGTGTGTGTGTGTGGACGTGGGTGCATGCAAGTGTGTGATGGTTAGTGTGTGAGTATATGTGTCTGTGTGTGTGTGTCTGTGTGTGTGTGTGGAAGTGGGTGCAGGCAAGTGTGTGTTGGTTAGTCTGTGAGTATATGTGTCTGTGTGTGTGTGTGTGTGTGTGTGTGGACGTGGGTGCATGCAAGTGTGTGATGGTTAGTGTGTGAGTATATGTGTCTGTGTGTGTGTGTCTGTGTGTGTGTGTGGAAGTGGGTGCAGGCAAGTGTGTGTTGGTTAGTCTGTGAGTATATGTGTCTGTGTGTGTGTGGAAGTGGGTGCAGGCAAGTGTGTGATGGATAGTGTGTGAGTATATGTGTCTGTGTGTGTGTGTGTGTGGAAGTGGGTGCATGCAAGTGTGTGATGGTTAGTGTGTGAGTATATGTGTCTGTGTGTGTGTGTGTGTGGAAGTGGGTGCAGGCAAGTGTGTGAGTATATGTGTCTGTGTGTGTGTGTGTGTGGAAGTGGGTGCATGCAAGTGTGTGATGGTTAGTGTGTGAGTATATGTGTCTGTGTGTGTGTGTGTGTGTGTGGAAGTGGGTGCAGGCAAGTGTGTGATGGATAGTGTGTGAGTATATGTGTCTGTGTGTGTGTGTGTGTGTGGAAGTGGGTGCATGCAAGTGTGTGATGGTTAGTGTGTGAGTATATGTGTCTGTGTGTGTGTGGAAGTGGGTGCAGGCAAGTGTGTGTTGGTTAGTGTGTGAGTATATGTGTCTGTGTGTGTGTGGAAGTGGGTGCAGGCAAGTGTGTGTTGGTTAGTGTGTGAGTATATGTGTCTGTGTGTGTGTGTGTGTGGAAGTGGGTGCATGCAAGTGTGTGATGGATAGTGTGTGAGTGTATGTGTCTGTGTGTGTGTGTGTGTGTGTGCGTGTGTGTGTGTGTGTGTGTGTGTGTGTGTGTGTGTGTGTGTGTGTGTGTGTGTGTGTGTGTGTGTGTGTGTGGACGTGGGTGCATGCAAGTGTGTGTTGGTTAGTGTGTGAGTATATGTGTCTGTGTGTGTGTGTGTGTGTGGACGTGGGTGCATGCAAGTGTGTGTTGGTTAGTGTGTGAGTATATGTGTCTGTGTGTGTGTGTGTGTGTGTGTGTGTGGATGTGGGTGCATGCAAGTGTGTGTTGGTTAGTGTGTGAGTATATGTGTCTGTGTGTGTGTGTGTGTGTGGACGTGGGTGCATGCAAGTGTGTGTTGGTTAGTGTGTGAGTATATGTGTCTGTGTGTGTGTGTGTGTGTGTGTGTGTGGACGTGGGTGCATGCAAGTGTGTGTTGGTTAGTGTGTGAGTATATGTGTCTGTGTCTGTGTGGAAGTGGGTGCATGCAAGTGTGTGTTGGTTAGTGTGTGAGTATATGTGTCTGTGTGTGTGTGGAAGTGGGTGTATGCAAGTGAGTGTTGGTATATGTGTCTGTGTCTGTGTGTGTGTGGAAGTGGGTGCATGCAAGTGTGTGATGGATAGTGTGTGAGTATATGTGTCTGTGTGTGTGTGTGTGTGTGTGTGTGTGGACGTGGGTGCATGCAAGTGTGTGATGGATAGTGTGTGAGTGTATGTGTGTGTGTGTGTGTGGACGTGGGTGCATGCAAGTGTGTGATGGATAGTGTGTGAGTATATGTGTCTGTGTGTGTGTGTGTGTGTGTGTGTGTGTGTGGACGTGGGTGCATGCAAGTGTGTGAGTTAGTGTCACAGTTCACAAATTAATTGTCTCCTAGTTACTGCCTGTGTATGTATGTGTGTGTGTGTGGGGGGGGGGGGTGGTCACTGATCACTGCCACCATCATCATCACCCACACCTGATCCCTATCTCCTCTGCCTATTTAGTTCCCCTCTCACCACACCCGTGTTGTCGAGTTGTTGTTCTTCCCTTGTGTTCCCCCATCATCTGAGTCAGTGTGTTCCTGTGTCCCGGTCTTGCTTTCATCCACTGTCAATAAACTCACATTTGCACTTGAATCCGTTTCTGCTCGTTCCTGACAGTTAGTGAATGAGTGTGTGTTCATGAGTGTGTGTGCGTGGGGGTGCATGCAATTGTGTGTTGGTTAGTGTGTGAGTGTATGTGTGTGCGTGGATGCATGCACAAGTACAAGTGTGTGTGTATTTTTTTTACCTGCATGTCATGTAATCATTAGCTGAAATGCAAGAAATGTTTTGATGCCAACATTCAGAGACACTGATATTTATAAAGCGTCACCAACCGAGTTGATAAAAACTGCTTTTACGTAGCGATGGTTTTAAATGATCTGTGTGTGTATGTGTGTGTGTGTGTGTGTTCTCTGTGTTCCTGCAGACTATCTGTGTCTGGACTCGGTGTTTGTGGGCTGTGAAGGAGAGATGCTGTTCCTGAGACCCAAAAACTCCAGTACGAGCTCTATCATCTCGCGTGAAACGCAGCAGAAACTGCTTTCTGAAGTGAATGCTAAATCTATAATCCATATCAGCTGGTTAATTCTGTTCCGCTTGTTTTTTCTCAGTCTCCTGCGATGCATTTTTCCTGGCTCCTGAATTTCAAGAACATGGAATTGTGACGGAAAAGGTTTGTCGCCATGGCAACCGCTTGTCTAGCCGTTGCACAGTGTTGTGTGTTTAAACGAGTGTGTGTTTGTGCCGTCTCCAGGCGTGCGTTTATGGGGTGGCAGCCGTCCTCTGGGCCGCAGCCAAGTTTAATTTGTCTCCCGATCAGAAGCTGGCGATGCCGAGGAAACTGAAGCGGCTCCTGCTGGAAATGGCCAAGCGAACGCCCATCGAAAGACCGTCCATCGAAACCGCCAAGAAGGTTCTTGAGAACTCATTATTTATTCATATTTCACAGGATAAGGATAAGATTATATAAGAGGATTATTTTTGTCATAAAGAAGTGTATCATATATATGTAAATACTGTTTGTGCATACAGTAATACCTTGAGATACGAGCGTCCCGACATACGAGTATTGTGAGATACAAGCAAGCCATTTTGTGCTTTGAGATACGAGTGAATATTTGAGATACGAGCAGCTTCCAGACGCTAGAGGTGTTCAGCACTCGCAGCAGCTCAAGCTCCTCATTTATGGGTAATTGCATATGATCTCCACTAGAGGCAGCTTGGTTTTACAGCGGGGGTTACCGGGGGCAACGAGTGATTCACCAGTATTAAGCTGGGAGCAGCACGAGTTATGAGTGTTACATAATAATACATATGAGCTTCTGAGTCTATCAATACACAACACGGGAACAAACACTACACTTCTGTATTGTGTTTATTTACGTAATCCCTCCCTCTTCCTCCTCTTCCTCCTCTTCCGCACATGTCGTCATTAGCTGCTACTGTATCGTGTGTCTCGAAGGCAAGAACTCATAATTAAAACCACATTTTATTTTATATCACAGGAATCTTTATATACTATAATTGTGTGTGTGTGTGTGTGTGTGTCTATAGCAATTAAAAACATGTTTTTTTCCATTGTTATTAGCACTAATAAGGGAGTTTGATAAGCACTAATATATGTGCTTTAATCAGTACTAATAAGAAAATGATTTGAGATACGAGCAACTGGAGTTACAAGCTCGTTCTGGAACGGATTATGCTCGTATCTCAAGGTATTACTGTATATCTGTTTCTGTTTGCATGTGGTAATGATGTTTGTATGTGTGTATTATATTTCAGTGTTGCCGTGACTACCTCTTCCGGCAGGGAGTGGATGCGGAGAGCGTGTGGATGCAGCTCATCCGCCGGGATCAGCAGGTGAAGCGGCACACGGATGCCATCCGTCCTGTGATCTCGTCATTTCAGTTTCATTCAGTCTCTGTTCTCTGTGCGTTTTACTATGGAAACTTGTAACGTTTTAGCTCACAATTCTGATTTAGTCCGAAAAAGTGCAAATTGTGCAAAATAGTCAAAATTGCGAGAAAAAAAGTTATTGATAGTTATGGATTCAGATAAAAAAAAATAATAATCTGAATTCCAAGAAATACTGACAGAATTTTGAAATAAAATGTTTAATTGCAATTACTTTTTCATTTTTTTCCTTGTGGCAAAAAATTGCTACAAATAAATTCAGAATTGCAAGAAAAAGTCAGAATTGAGAGGAAAGAGTTATGAATTCGGATAAAATAAAATCAGAATTGCAAAAAATAAAGTCAGAGTTTCGAGAAATAAGGACTGAACTGCATTTCAACTGCAGAACTGGATATATGAATTAAATTGAATTAGTTTTATATTTTTTTCCATGGAAAGAAAGTCAAAATTCTACGAAATAAAGTAAAACAGTGAAAACAAAATCAGAATTGCGAAATAAACTCGAATTTCAAAATATTAAGTCAGTTTTGCGAAAAAAGTGCAATTACTTTTTAGTTGGAGAGTTTAAAAAAAGGGTCAAAATTCTGAGAAATAAAGTCAGAATTGCAAGAAATAAACTTGGATTTTTTTTTTAATAAAGTCAGAGTTGCGAAATAAATGTGAATTTTGAAATATAGTCAGAATTGCAAAATAAACTAGAATTTCAAAATATAAAGTCAGAATAGCGAAATGAATGCGAGTTTCAAAATATTAAGTCAGAATTGCAAAAAATTACTTTTTAGTTGGAGAGTTAAAAAATGGGTCAAAATTCTGAGAAATAAAGTCAGAATTGCAAATTATAGTCTCTGAGTTTGGAGTAATAAACTCAGAACAAGCTTCCATATTTGATGAACTTTCTGTCTCAGAAACATCATCTCATCAAACATCTAATCTCATTCCTGTCCTGTTCGCACGTCTGCTCCACATTTATTGACTCACAGTTTCCAGATATTTTTCACGAGGCTTCCCAGAGGAATGCCGTCGCTCAGACCGTCTTTCGTGTCTCAGGAGACTCGGATTTAAGGATCATCTTTCCCACAGAAAGATTCTTCCACAATTCTTTAGACCAAATAAAAATAGAAGTAAACGAAGAGTAAACTGTCATAAACACGCGCAATCAGTCCAAACGCTCTTCTGTAACTCTTTCCTGTCTTCATGCATGAAGTTTCCCATAACAAGCAGCGTTTTTCGTTGAAGGCGTTGGATGGGAATAGAGGTACAGAGGAACCGTCTTCTCCTGAGTGTGCTGAACTCCCATCGGACCCACACTTGGGAGAAGTTACGACAGGTGCGGGTCATATTTAACATTTCAGATTAAACTCTCACAAAACCTGTCAATGTCCAGCTCATATTTCACCCTTAAAACAAATGAGAGAAAGAAATGCTACTCATAAAGATATATTATCTTTATGACAATTAAGCACATTTATCCCATGAAAAGAATCTCATTTTATTGTAATTTGGAATATATATATAATGTGCGTGTGTTTTGTGTGTTTAAAAAAGAAATTGCTGAATTTTGTTTAAAGTGACAAAAGACATTTGCATATTTCCAAGAAGACAAAAATAAATGCAATTTCACTCCCACTTAAAATGATTACCATTTTGCAAGGTGTTTGCAAAGTTTATATATATACATTATATTGTCATTTTTATTTTTCATTTACTTTGTTTTATTTTTCCTATATTTTATTATTATTATTACATTTGTACATTTATTACATATTACACTTATTACTATTTGTATTATTATACTATTTTATTTTTTATTATTATTTTAATTGTCTTAGTTTTTTTTATCTTGTTTTGTTTTATTTGTACTTTTATTTACCTTTTTTAAGATTTTAATATTTTTACATTATTTCAATTTACTATATAATTTTAGTATATAATTATAATTAACTATATAATTTCTTTATTTAATTAATTTTACATTTTATTTTAAATGTTATTGTTACTGTAATTTATTTCTTCCTTTTAACATATATATTTTTAACAATTTATTATTATTATTCGGTTCTGATTTTAATTATTTTATTTTACTTTTTTTAATGATTTTTATTTATTCATTTATTATTTTTCCAGTTTTTCCATTTTATTTTGTTATTTTTACTTTTTTTTTTTAATCGTGAAATTTAATAATTTTATCTTTCGTTTAATTTTGTGCATATTTTTATAATATAATGACAATCTAAGAATCATCAGGATGCATTACATTAATGAGAATATGAGGTTCAGTGTGCTTTTGCTATTAAAACAAAGTCGTATCACAAAATACATTTTCTAAATTTTCTTCTTTCTTTTATTTCGGGGTGAAATATGATCCACACGACTTCATGAGATCCACCCTGTTTTGTAATGTCTTTCCGAGCTCGAGTGTGGCCGAGGATGAGCATTAGTTGAGTATTAATCTGCAGGTCTTGTGTCTCTCTCAGGTTTCGTCCCGTTGGCCTGCGAGGGCCGATTGGCCCCTGTGATTGGCCCTGTTCCTCATAATTACCCCGTGTCCTCCACCGCCATCCGTCTGCCCGAGGCCTTCACCTCTCCTGCCACACACTTCAGCCCTATCGTTCTGACCCATGAGGAGGTCATTCATCCAAACACCCCGACTCACGCGCAGCCTGAGCTGTAGGTCTATTTCCCCAAATCCGTTTGAACTTCTATAGATAGATTCTTTAGAGGTGCTTTGACTTCTGAGCGTCTTCTTTATAAACACACCATCCTTAATTCAAAGCATTCATGAATTACAACATTTAAAGGAGACTTGTTATGCAAAATTCTCTTTTACATGGTATTTCAACATAAATGTGTGTCGTCAGTGTGTTAAACAATCACCTTATGATGGTAAAAATCATAATCAGTGTCTCAGAATAAGCTGTTTACAGATTTTAGCATTTGTGATGTCATGTGTGCTCATGCCCCGCCCACTACTGCTGACAGACTGCTATCATAAGCTCCGCCCTTCTATGAGCCATACACAGTCCGCCATGTTTTTTGTCATCACTGTTAACAGCAGAGTTCAAGTGAGAAATGAGAAATGTAAGCCGTGAAAGAGAGCTGAGTTTAATCCTCACGGGACGCTGCGTCTGACATCCAGCTTTCTGTGCGCGAGCTTCGGTTGTGTGTGCGCTCAGAAAACCATAAATCAGAAGTTTAGGCTGATGTGACTTTAAAACACAAGCAGATCATAAACTCTCATGATGAAGAAGAACTGCAATGATAGAGACGATCATCAAAACCAAACAGATGTTGTAGTATCTAAAGCACAAGCTATAAAGGCCCAGCCTGCTTCTGGAAAAGGGGGCGGGGATACAGCAGCTCATTTGCATTTAAAGACACATGCACAAAAATAGCATGTTTATACTTCCACTCAAGCGACATTTACAACATGGTATAAAAAGGGCAATTTTGAGCTGAAACTTCAAACACATTCTTGGGACACAAGATATTTCCCTACGTATTTTCCCCAAGTTTAGGATCTAATGCTCTTTTAATATTTTTAAGGATCGTCTCTTTTGAGGACATCTCAGATGAAACTATCCTGCTAGAACCAGAGCAGGAAGAGAGCGGCACAGAGGATGATGGGATTGGGATTGGAGTTTTCTCTAAGGCGGATGAGGCCGGTTGTTCATTATCATCCAGTTGTAAGACTCTTGTGAATTCACCGGCTCCACCGATTCCCCAAATCACCAATGAAGAAACGGACAAACAGCCAAACTACCCCACATTACCATGTGATAATGGGATTTATAACAACTTCCTACTACGGCAAAACCCACAGACAGGACATCTGACCCTACTTCCTGTTCGGATCGCCATGCTTCAGCCAATCACAGGCCTGGATCCCTTCAGTGCAGATCCACTAAACATGAAACTAACGAACGCTTTATCGTCAGGACAATCAGACGACAAGCTGAGGAATGAGAGCGGCTGTGTTTCCAGGCGAGACTCTGCTGTGTCTCCTGAAGGCGCTGTAAATATGTCGGCACCTCACGGTTGGGATCACGCGAGTCGACAGCGAGTCCGTGATCTGCTCCGGGAACAGCTGGCTTTTGACGGATACACGGAGAATGGAATCGAAGAGCTGCCAATGGGTAACCAATTTAAATTTTTGAGCTTTTAATTTTTTAACTTTTCTACTTATTTTATTATTTTACTATGGTTTTATTATTTTATATATTGTTTTATTATTATTATTTATTTATTTGTATTATTATTATTATTATTACTATTATTATGTTTTTACATTTTAGTTTGATAAGTATTATTATTTAATTATTATTATTATTACATTTGTTTTACAATTCATTTATATTTCTTATAATTTTTATTTATTTTGTTTTTACATGTTTAGTTTAGTTTATTATTGATAAATTTTACTATTATTATATTTGTTTTACTATTATTACTATTTTTGCATTATTTTAATTGTTCTATTTTTTATATTTAAATATTATTTACATATTTTATTATCATTATTATTATTATTGTATTTGTTTTAAAATGTACTATTAATATTTTAATTAATAATTCATATTTTATTATTTTAATCTATTCTACTTTTTACATTGTATTTTACAATTTATTATTGTTTTTAGCATTGTTTTACATCGATTTACATTGTATTTTATTTTTATCGCGCATTTTTAACATTTTTTATTTTATTTGCATTGTTTTTTTACACTTTACTATTAGTTTTAGTATTTTCTTTATCACTTAATTTTATCAAATTTTTTAAACATTTTAAAATAAAATAAAATAATTTTAATCTTAAAATAAAATAAAAACATTTTAAAATAAAAAAAATATTTTTTTAATATAGAATTAACTTAATTTTTTTTCACATTTTTTAAACATTTTAATTTGCTTAATTAAAAAAAAAAAATATATATATATATATATAAAATTATATATATATAATTTTATATTTATTTTATATATATTTATATATTATGCACAAATCTTATTGGCATATTTTTATATTACATTATTATTTTATTTTTTTCCAGTTTAATATACTTTACTTGCCCTTGTTAAAAATCACCCTTTTTTAATTTTATGATTGATGTATTATATGATTTTTCCATGAATTAAGTCACTCACTCTAATAGAAACAAACGGAGGAGCTTGAGCGATGTTGTCGTCTCTTTCCAGCAGAATACATCTTTTCCTTGAGAAGCCTCCGGTTCGGCACGTTCTGCCGGGCAGTGCGGGAGAAGTTCAGCGGCGTTTGCTGGGAGCAGAAGCTGCTGGATGAGCTGCACTGTCTGATTAACCGGTGAGTAGCAACACATCCTTCTGCATCTGTAGGAGAAGAAGAAACTGTTTCTGTGATGTTCTGCTCTCTCCTCCTCCTAACATCTTCATCTTCTGCCAAGCACAAAATACACTGCAAATACACTGGTGTTTTCCAGTAAAATGATCTTATTCTCAGAAGGAGATAAAGTGAAGCACGTGTGAAACACAAACGCTGCACAGATTATTCTGTAGGTGTAGCTTTGAACAGAACAGAAACAGTGATGCTTTTATCAGCGATCACTGACCATCACTGAACCCATCACACTCAGCTCTGTTCCTCTGAAGGCTGGAATGAGGAAATATCCTGTGGCTTTGAGTTTCAGTCCCATGAGAGCTTCTCAATAATCACACATGCGTCCGCTTCCACTCCAGTCCTCATCAGCAATCAGGACAGAGGGATTTCAGAAGCAGCGGTTTCCCCTGAAGAGCTGGATCGCCGTCGGTCAGAGGCGTCACATGCAGAGGGAGAGAGGGAGAGAGGGGGAGAGGGGGAGAGAGGGGGAGAGAGAGGGAGAGAGAGGGAGAGAGAGGGAGAGAGAGAGGGAGAGAGGGAGAGAGAGGGAGAGAGAGGGAGAGAGAGAGAGAGAGAGAGAGAGAGAGAGGGAGAGAGGGAGAGAGAGAGAGAGAGAGGGAGAGAGAGGGAGAGAGAGGGAGAGAGAGAGAGAGAGAGAGAGAGAGAGGGAGAGAGGGAGAGAGAGAGAGAGAGAGGGAGAGAGAGGGAGGGATGTTGGAGACACAATCGTGTCTTTCTCAGAGCCGGATCATGTGAGGGACAGAACCAGCCTCCGATCTGAAGATGTGTGTGTGTAACTGATTAATCACAGTCTCTCTGCTGTGTGTGTGTGTGTGTGGAGCAACGCATTAGTTCACACTTGAGTATTTATTCATTTATTTATTTGTTTGGTAAATGGTTTAGTTGACACTTAAATGATTATTTATTTATTTATTTGATAGTAAATGTTTGTTGACTTTTATTTTTTATTTATTTGATAGTAAATTGTTGTTGACTTTTATTTTTTATTTATTTATGATAAATGGTTGTTGACTTTTATTTAATTATTATTTATCTATTTATGTATTTGATAATAAATGATTATTGATTTATTTATTTTATACATTTTAAGTTGACTTATTTATTTATTTTATAAATGGTTTCGTTTACTTTTATTTATTTATTTTATAAATGTTTAGTTTAATTTTATTTATTTGTTTATTTACTTGATCAATGGTTTACTTGACTTTTTAAAAATTGTTTAGTTGACTTTGTCATTAATTAATTTGTTTATTTATGATAAATGGATTAGTTTACTTGTATTTATTTATAATAAATGGTTGTTTACTTTATTTGATAAGTGTTTAGTTGACTTTTGTCTATTGTATTTATTTGATAAATGGTTTGGTTGACTTTTTTTATTTGATAAATTGTTTACTTGACTTTTTTAAATTGTTTTGTTGACTGTCATTTATTAATTTATTTATTGCAGTCTGTAACCGTCTGAATGAATATATTTCTAAATCTGTATTTTCTCATGTTTTTTCTAAAGGTAGATGAATCCACTGAAACAAAACTATATGATAATATATTTTTTAATTAATTAGCAGATGTTAGTTAATTAGTAGACTTTGCTTTCTGTATCTGTGTAAGGCAAAACTCTTTAATGAGTGTTTTTATCCACTGGTATATTATATGATTAAAGCACAAACCTCTGCAAACTGTTCGCTTTATGTTTAGATATTTCACAAAAAAATAAAACTAGATTTTATTGATGTTTTGCAATGTGTTTTTTACTCCTATGCTTTTTTTTGTCCATTCATTGGCTTTACTTAGATGTTTTGAACTGTGTCTTACAGACCCTTTTGTTTTTTATCTCTCTCTCTCACACACTCACACACACTCTCTCTCTCTCTCTCACACACACACACACACACAAACACACTCTCTCTCTCTCTCTCTCTCTCTCTCTCACACACACACACACAAACACACTCTCTCTCTCT
The DNA here is from genome assembly GCA_037043235.1 of Rhodeus uyekii. Taxonomy (NCBI): domain Eukaryota; kingdom Metazoa; phylum Chordata; class Actinopteri; order Cypriniformes; family Acheilognathidae; genus Rhodeus; species Rhodeus uyekii. Next base: position 226,984 of record JAWRVZ010000329.1, on the reverse strand, counting down.
CTCTCTCTCTCACACACACACACAAACACACTCTCTCTCTCTCTCTCTCTCTCTCTCTCTCACACACACACACACACACAAACACACTCTCTCTCTCTCTCTCTCTCTCACACACACACACAAACACACTCTCTCTCTCTCTCTCTCTCTCACACACACACACACACAAACACACTCTCTCTCTCTCTCTCTCTCTCTCTCTCTCTCACACACACACACACACACACACACTCTCTCTCTCTCTCTCACACACACACACACACAAACACACTCTCTCTCTCTCTCTCTCTCTCTCTCTCTCTCACACACACACAAACACACACACACACACACACACTCTCTCTCTCTCTCTCTCTCCCAGAGAACCCCCCTCCTCACAGGCAAGAAAAGAAACAACAAAGAAAGAACTGAAATGCAGAGAAACAGCAGGCGGGCGAGAGCCAGAGACTGAGACCAGCGCCGCCTGGTGGACGGCAGACGCACAGGAAGTGACATCACAGCGGGACAGCAAAGGTAGCCCCGCCCCTCTTTTGACTGATATGCATCATATTATAGTTATTTAATGAGCAGTGAATGCTGGTGCCTTCATTATCTCTGTTCAGATGTTATAGTGTAATTAGTTTCAAGCAGTGGTTTAGTCAGTTTGATTGACTGTTGAAAGCAAATATAAAGTACGGAGAGTTTTCGGCGCTGCCAGACACACACACACACACACACACACACACACAGGCTCTCGGAGTTGCCTGGAAACGGAATGAAGGGAATCTTCCATCATTCTGCTGTTCATCACACACACACACACTGATGTTTACCCTCGTCTGTTTATTTCTTTGTGGCCTTCACATGACACACACACACACGTGTAAACGCACACAATCACACACATAGTGTGTGTGATGGATAGATAGATGGATGGATGGATAGAACTTTTGTGAACTCTCCCCCCCTCTCTCTCTCTCCCCCCCTCTCTCTCTGGCAGAGGTGTGTGTGATGGAGGTGCAGTGCAGGGCGGCTCCAGCAGGAGGCGCTGGTGAGAGTGTGAGTGGATGTGATCTGGAGGAGAGCGGAGGAGATCGTCTCACTCCTGACTGCTCCGAGCTGGACATGGAGGATCCCGAGTGTGTGAGGTGTGTGTGCAGGGGCCCTCAGGGGCCTCCGGGCTCCTCCTGCTGGGCTCTGGCTCTGTACGGGGACGACAGCTTCGCTCAGGACGTGCTGGATTACGCTCAGAATCTCAGCCGCCACACCGAATCTCCCACTCTAGACGACAAAGCACAGGTGAATCACAGCAAACCTCACGCATGTTTCACAATCTAAAGCGAGAAAAGTTTGTGTGTGTGTAAAATGAGGCGTGTGCTCAAAGTGTTTTAATTAGTGTGAAATAATTTTCATGACAATTAAACACATTTTTATTCTCAATGGGTATTCTTGTTTATTTACAATCAAATGTATTATCATTTAATTATTTATTAATCATTTAATTATAATTGTAGAGACTTTAATACTGTGCTAATTATAATTAAAATAAATAATTAAGTAGTATAGTATAGTAATAGTATATTTGACTGTGGGAATAAACAAGAATATATGTATTATAATATGAATATATATATATATATATATATATATATGTATTTTATTCATTTTTTAATTTTAATTATTTAATTAATTCATATAATATTAAAAAGAAATAACTGAAATAAAGTAAGACTGGTTTTGGTTTTATATTTAATGATCATAAAATTCTTTGGCTCATATTATTACGATTTTGGATAGAAAAATGTGTCATGAAAACATTTTACCTTTTCAAAAAATATTTGTTTTTATTTTTGCGATATTATTCCCCCCCTCCTGTGTGTGTGTGTGTGTGTGAGAGAGAGCGAGAGGGAGGGAGGGAGGGAGAGAGAGAGAGAGAGTGTGTGAGAGAGAGAGAGAATTTGTGTGTGTGAGAGTGCATCTGGAGTGTGACAGAAAGATAGAGAGTGTGTGTAAGAGAGTGATAGAGAGAGTGAGCGTGTTTGTGTGAGAGAGCGAGAGAAATAGAGAGTGTGTATGTGTGTGAGTGAGAGAGAGAGAGAGAGAGAGAGAGAGCGAGAGAAATAGAGAGTGTGTGTGTGTGTGTGTGTGTGAGAGAGAGAGAGAGAGAGAGAGAGAGAGCGAGAGAAATAGAGAGTGTGTGTGTGTGTGTGTGTGTGTGTGTGAGTGATTGCTTTGATGTAGTGGCTGTTTTATGACTGGAGGTCAGACGCAGGAGGAATGGAGGTTGAGCTCCTCCCACTTCAAAGCGCCGGCCATTGATCTGTTACTGTAGTGACAAATACAGAGATTTAATTTTGCTGAAACACTGAAGAGTGATTCACTAGCGCTCAAAACTTTAGTGTCGTGAAGATTAATAATTATACTTAGCAAGGATGCATTAAGTTGCTTAAAAATAAAACGGTTAGGGTCTATAAAATTATGAAAGATTTATATGTGAAATTAATGCTTTATATTCATCATTGATAATAATAAAATGTTTATTGAGCATCAAATCATCATATCAGAATCATGAGACACTGATGACTGGAGTAATAATGCTGAAAATTCAGTTTTAATCACAGGAATAAATGACACTTTACTATATATTCACATAGAAAACAGCTGTTTTACACTGATATAATATTACACTGTTTTACTGTATTTATCATCTAATAAATTCAGCTTTAATCACAGGAATAAATGACACTTTACTATATATTCACATAGAAAACAGCTGTTTTACACTGATATAATATTACACTGTTTTACTGTATTTATCATCTAATAAATTCAGCTTTAATCGCTGGAATAAATGACACTTTACTATATATTCACATAGAAAACAGCTGTTTTACACTGATATAATATTATACTGTTTTACTGTATTTATCATCTAATAAATTCAGCTTTAATCGCTGGAATAAATGACACTTTACTATATATTCACATAGAAAACAGCTGTTTTACACTGATATAATATTACACTGTTTTACTGTATTTATCATCTAATAAATTCAGCTTTAATCACAGGAATAAATGACACTTTACTATATATTCACATAGAAAACAGCTGTTTTACACTGATATAATACTACACTGTTTTACTGTATTTATCATCTAATAAATTCAGCTTTAATCACAGGAATAAATGACACTTTACTATATATTCACATAGAAAACAGCTGTTTTACACTGATATAATATTACACTGTTTTACTGTATTTATCATCTAATAAATTCAGCTTTAATCACAGGAATAAATGACATTTTACTATATATTCACATAGAAAACAGCTGTTTTACACTGATATAATATTACACTGTTTTACTGTATTTATCATCTAATAAATTCAGCTTTAATCACAGGAATAAATGACATTTTACTATATATTCACATAGAAAACAGCTGTTTTACACTGATATAATATTACACTGTTTTACTGTATTTATCATCTAATAAATACAGCTTTAATCACAGGAATAAATGACACTTTACTATATATTCACATAGAAAACAGCTGTTTTACACTGATATAATATTACACTGTTTTACTGTATTTATCATCTAATAAATTCAGCTTTAATCACAGGAATAAATGACATTTTACTATATATTCACATAGAAAACAGCTGTTTTACACTGATATAATATTACACTGTTTTACTGTAGTTTTCATTGAAAAAATTTCATTTTGAAATTTAAGTTCTGGAGAACCCTTGAAAACAAGCAATATTTTTGAAGAAGTGCTTCATTAGTGCTTCAATTAAAATAATACAGTATATATGAAATTAGTGTTTCACCCCCCCTCAAACAACAACAATCCACCAATACAATCTTGTCGTCTCTCATGGCTATTACTGTGAGATTAAGTATATGATACATCTTTCATTATTCAGCTCAATCATATATTCATGTGCGGAAATCCGTTTGAGTGAGGAAGTCGATGTCTGTATCACAGTATCCCGTCAGTGGTTTAGGATTCCCAGCGCCGGTGAACAGATCAATCCATAGTGAAAAGTATGAGAACTTATATCTGCAATTTGAGTAAACTAATAAGATAAAGATATTGTTTAATAAGTGCTGATTGCAGTCCTTGACGTATAGAAAGTAGTGCTTAAAGTCTTATTTTACAGAATCTATATAGTTCTATATAGTATGAATGTGGAATCATTGGAAAGTAAAGTGTCCATTAGGCTTTCCACTGTCTGAAACAGTAGAGAGCAGCGCTTGCAACATCAAGGTCATGGGTTCGATTCCCAGGGAAAGCAAGAACTGATTACAATGTCAATGTGTTTCTTGAATCCAATGCAAGTCGCTTTGGATAAAAGCGTGTGATAAATGCATGAATGCATGATTGGCTGTATGTTTCCAGATTTAGTTCTGGTTTAGTTTGGCCATCGAGGTCCATTTATCGCTTTTGTTTTTTACGCTTTGCTCTCGAACAGGAGCTTCACCAACAGCTGATTATTGAGAGCAGAAATCTGAAAAAGACTAGAACTTTCTACCACAAGCTGATACAGCAAGAGAGGAAAAACAAAGGTACTTCATCTGCAATCGAAACTCTGATGCCTGTCCATTAAATATGCAATACGGATGTTCCTCAGTCGTGTGTGTGTGTGTGTGTGTGTGTGTGTGTGTGTTTTGCTCGTCTGTCTTTGTAGGTTCAGACACAAAGGTGATGCTGTCAAAAGTCAAGCTGCAGTTTGAAGAGCTTAGAGCCAAAGTTGAGTTTCTGCAAACTGTGAAGAAATATCTCCAGGTTTGTGACAATTCCCTGCAGTTTTAAAGAGCAATAATGTTCTGCATTTACATTTATTTGGCGCTTAAGATGCTTTTATTTCAAACAGATGAGTATTCAGGGATCAAATTTATCAGAGCAATGGGAATCAAGAGCTTGATTTCATCAGGAACTTTAAAAAAACTGAAGACTTGAAAAAAAATTGTTGTTGTTGTGATTTTTTATTATTATTATTAACAATTATGATTATGATAATAATAATAATAATAATAATAATAATAATAATAATAATAATAATAATAATAATAATAATAATAACAAAATTTAAATTATTGATATTAATGATTAATTATAATAAGAGGATGAAGATTAATTATTATAATTGTTGTGATATAATAATAATAATATTAAAATGTAATAATATTAAGTTTATTTTAATTAATAATAATAGCTTTAGTTGTTGTTGTTAATAATAAAAATAATAAATAGAATAATTTTGTTGATAATTATGAAATTAATAAAATATTAATGTTGTTGTTATTATGAATCATATATTATATTGTTGTAGTTATTATATATTTTTTAATAATTATAATTATCATCATAATTTTTTTTCTTATTGTTTTATTAGTAATAATAATAATAATAATAATATTTATAATAATGACAATGATAATGAAATGTTGATGTTTTATATTATTATTATTATTATTAATAAGTAGAATAGATTATTATTTTAATTATTATTAAGTAGAATTGATTATTATTATTATTATTGATGTCATTTTTTTATATTGAATATATTATAATTAGCATTATTACTGTTATTTGTATTGCTATTATTAATTTATAATTAAATTATCTAATTTATTATAAATTAATATTTCTAAAAAATATATTAATAGTGACGACTATTGACTTGATTTGCAATGTACTGATGAATTAACCCTTGAATTGGCCCATTGGCCACTGACGCTGTGCTTCTGCGGTTTCAGGTGTTGCGTGTGGATCAGTGGGGCGTCTCTCTCTCTCTGCTGCCCTCTCTGGCTGCAGATGGCGCTGCGTCTCTTCAGCTGCTGCACTCAGAGGATCCTGCGGTGCTGCACTTCCTGTGTGAGCGGCGGCGTGGGAACGGATGCCCGCTAGTGGCTGCGACCCCCAGAGGTCTAATGGCTTACCTGTACGCCAGGTACTGTGAGCCCTCGATGAATGTGTGTGAAGCATTTCATTACAAATCATCGACTTTGTTTTATAATGTTTCCTGGGTTGCACTTACAACGTTAACATGATTTTTACATCAAAAATTGTCAGAATAATGTCAGGGTTCTGCCACATTCGGTCTAGTGATTTCTTGTTGTTGTGGCAGAGCTCTGACGCTACCGTAGTGTCTCGTGTTTTGTGCGGTTTAGAGCTCGAGCCGTGCGCTTTTTGTCCGCATTCTTTGTCTCGTGTGCAGGGCGTGGTGTTCGATCCCGATTCTAGTCCTGTTTCTGTGTTGTGTTTAAGGGTTTGAACACCAATGCTCTGTGTTTTGTCTTTTGTTCTGAGCACAGGAGACGAGTGTTCGCTCTGTCTTGTGAGTGTGTGCGGTTTCGACGTCACTCGGGCTGCGCGCTCTTGTCTGCGTGAGTTGTAGTGAAGCATGCGGTTCATGTTTACATCGGCCGCCTGCTTTCATGTCGTGTCTTGTGTTGCGTGCAGCTTGTGTTTCACTGTCTTGTTTAACATGGACATGCGGCGTTCTCATTGACTGCGTATTCGTGTAGTCATTGTGTAACCCCACCCGTCTTGTTCCCTAGTTAGTGTTTGATTTGCCCCACCTGTCTTCCCTCATTTACCCGTCTCATGTTCCCTATTTATTCCCCTTGTGTTTGTTGTGCTGGTTCGTTGTCGTTTCATGGCTGTGTCTTGCTGTTTGTGTCCGAGTCTGTCAAGTCGAGTCGTTTTCCCCCCCGGGATGGTTTTTGTTGTATTTTTGTTTTCTTTTATAATAATAACTTCCGCTATCTCCTGCATCTTGGGTCCTCACCTCCGCAACCCGTGACAAATTTAGAAATAAAAGGCATTTTCTCTTCCCTAATTTTAGCCTCTGATCTGAACGCTGTTTGAAGGGGCGTGTCTATGTAAATGCCCACTGATGGGGAATAGCTGAGGATTACATATGTGACTCTCTTTTTACCATTCCAGCTCTCAAACTAATGGAGAAAGGTGTTGATTATAGCATTATATTCAAATTGTGATCTATATAATTTAATCAGTTTAAATGTCAGATTATTTTCTTCCTGCTCAGAAAAACAATGTGAAGTTGAGTGTTTAGTTACTGGATTGATAATTTATAGTTGCATTTACTGGCATGTAAACAAAGAACATCTGATTGTAGATGAATTAGAAGTCACTGATCACAGATCCGGCATTATAATTAACACGGTTAAATACATGTTTTGTTGAGTCCATATCGTAAAAGTCTGTTTGCAGAACCTGCACCGAAACTGCAACTGATTTACCAAAGAATCCACTGTATTCAGTCTTTCACAGTTGTTTTCTGGGCTTGGATTCAAGGCCAAAACAAGGAAATTTCCAGTTCTGAAACTTACAGGGTATTCTTATAATATGATGAGCTCTGTCAAAAGCTCAAGGAAATGTTGATTTCTCAGTTCATGACCCCTTTAAAAAGACTCTGGCTTTTACTCGTACCCTCTTGTGCGTGTGTTTAACAGGAACGCTCACTCTGAGGGATTCATTCAGCAGTTTTTCTACACGTATCGCTACTTCTGCACCCCGGAGGAGCTTCTGCGGTTTCTCATGGACAAATTTAACAGCACACTGGGGTACGGATGAAATAATGGTGAACACGATCACAGAATAAACTATACAGTGTAAACTGGGAAAGGAAAACCTGACTGTTGGCCGACAAATATAGTTTGACTGTTAGTTTGAATACTTTGATAGTTTAAGTCTGAAGATAGACTCCCACATAATTAAGGTTTACAGAAAGAATCAATCATCCACAGTCTAATACTAATTAAATAATCATCTCCAAGAAGTTCATTTAAATGTGATGTAATTATGTTCTCCATTAACTGTGAACTGCAGAGTGAATGCAGATCCGTCATCAGACGGGGCGAGAGTGTATGAGCGCACTCTGGATTTATTACAGCTCTGGATCGCAGACGCACAGTTGCTGGACTTCAGCCCCGACTCCAGCCTTCGACACACACTGGACGCTTTCCTGACCTCTGAGGTATTAAACCTTGCTTCAGACAGAACACGCAAGAGTGTGTGTGTGTGTGTGTGTGTGTGTGTGTGTGTGTGTGTGTGTGTGTGTGTGTGTGTGTGAGAGAGAGAGAGAGTGCGTGTGTGTGTGTGTGCGTGTGTGTGTGTGGCAGTGTGTGAGTCTTAATGTGTGTGAGTGTGTGTGTGTGCACCTGTCTGTGTATAAGTGTGTGTGTCTGTGTGTGTGTGTGTGTGTGTGTGAGTCTGTGTGTGAGAGAGTAGAGTGTGTGTATGTAAGAGTGTGTTTGTGTGTATATGTATGTAAGTGTGTGTGTGTGTGTGAGAGAGAGTGTGTGAGGTAACAGCGGTGCGGCATATCTTCAGGTCGCACCTGTTGACAGTCGTGGAGAGCGTTTGCTCATGATGCTCGAGGCTCCGCCCAGAAAGAGGCGTGTCTGCGGCGTGTCATATGTGGGCGACGCCTACATCATCAGCAGTCCAGAAGACGAGGAGAGGGAGTCGCTTCACTCATCCATCGAAGAAGATGATGCTCCAAAGGTCTGTGAACATCCCAGCTCAAAATGCTCATGCATTCAAACTTCAGGTGGGATTAGTGGTCTAGGGTCAGGATTAGGATTAGAAGTTTAGGATTAGTGGTCTAGGGTCAGGATTAGGATTAGAAGTTTAGGATTAGTGGTCTAGGGTCAGGATTAAGATTAGACGTTTAGGATTAGTGGTCTAGGGTCAGGATTAGGATTAGAAGTTTAGGATTAGGATTAGTGGTCTAGGGTCAGGATTACAATTAGAGGTTTAGGGTTAGGATTAGTGGTCTAGGGTCAGGATTAAGGTTTAGGATTAGAAGTTTAGGGTCATGATTAGGATTAGTGGTCTAGGGTCAGGATTAGAGATTAGGATTGAAGGTTTAGGTTTAGGATTAGTGGTCTAGGGTCAGGATTAGGATTGAAGGTTTAGGATTAGTGGTTTAGGGTCAGGATTAGAGATTAGGATTGAAGGTTTAGGATTAGTGGTCTAGGGTCAGGATTTGAGGTTTAGGCTTGTGTTAGGATTAGAGGTTTAGGGTCAGGATTAGGATTAGAGGTTTAGGATTAGTGGTCTAGGGTCAGGATTAGAGATTAGGATTGAAGGTTTGGGTTTAGGATTAGTGGTCTATGGTCCGGATTAGAGGTTTAGGCATTTAGAAGTTAGTGCATTGTAAATAAAATTTACAGATTAGAAATATATAAAGTGCACTTAAATAAAATACACATTTAAATGTGTATTTGGGATGTTTTCTTTGTCCTAGTCTGAAAGAACGCTGTGATTTTGTCTGTAGTGTCTTGCATAAAGATAAAACCAGGCGAATGTATATTTGTCTCCAGCATTCATTGATGGTCTAGAGTTGATGGTTTGATGATGATGTGTGAAGGTTTTCCAGTGGCGTGTGTCGCGTGTGGTGGAGCCGCAGACGGCCGTGTGTAAAGAGAAAGCCTTCTGCATCGCTGCGGCGCTTCCCCGGCCGTGTTACGCCTCGCTGACGAGACAGCCGTCCAACACCAGTCTGAGATCAGAGGAGAGACTGGCCTTCAGCCAGACCGAACACACGCCGCGACACATCGCACAGCAGCTCACCTTACTGGAGCAGGTCCCAAAATACCCCAATAACACACTTACACACCTTTGGAATAATTATGATTATTAATGGAGTTGAAAGAGTCTCTTCTTCTCATCAAAGCTGAATTTATTAATCACAAATTTCACTATATATTCACATAGAAAACAGCTATTTTACATTGATATAATATTACACTGTTTTACTGTATTTATCATCTAATAAATTCAGCTTTAATCACAGGAATAAATGACACTTTACTATATATTCACATAGAAAACAGCTGTTTTACACTGATATAATATTACACTGTTATACTGTATTTATGATCTAATAAATTCACCCTTGATGAGTTTAGTCAGAAAAAAAAATCGTGATTATTCCAAACATTTTACCGGTAGAGTAAGTCAAACTATATGAATGTCTGGTTGTTTTTGGACATGATCACCCTTTTTTCCCTGTTTGTTTAGCTTTTTTCACACTGTCGTTCCCTGATCCCCCTCTAGATGGAGGCGCATGATCATTGCATTATTTTCATGCAGCTCTTAATTCTGCACCTGAAAGAGTTTGCCAAAGGACAGAATCACCTCTCATTTTCCAAACAGCTGCTTTGATTCAGAATTGATCTGCATGTCTCATCTTCTGTCATTTCTGTAGGATATATTCCAGGACTGTCATCCCGTTCACTTTCTGAACTCGAGAGCGCATGGCGTGGCAGAAAACTCCAGAAACATTTCTAGGTGAGTTTCCACTGATGCTCTTTGTCAGTTTTAAATGTGTCCTTTTGCATGATGTGCAAACTGACTAACTGACTTCAGTTAACACATAGCAAGACTATTTAAATGTCCTTTAAAAAACAAAATATGTGGTTTAATGAAATAGATTAGATTGTCAATGTGTTTCTTGAATGCAATGCAAGTCGCTTTGGATAAAAACGTCTGATAACTGCGTGAATCTGTTGAGAAGACGTAAGTGTGATTATTGATGTGTTTCGCATGTTAAACAGATTAATGATGATAACAGATGAATCAGGCAATGCTCCAGTGAGGATCTCTCACTTTCTTTGAGGATCAGGAGCTTGAGATAACATCCTGATTCCTCTCAGACGAATGCGACAAGACCTTTATGAAATGCTCTCGATTGCTGCAACACCAGCAGAAGGATAACCATATTCATGTGTGTGTGTCTCCGGAGGGCAGCGGTCTGTTCCGGAGGGACGTGTCGGGGTCCGAGGGGCCGTTGCAGAGACTCGTCACACACGCAGACCGGGTCACCAACTGGGTTTCTGCCGAACTGGTCATCTGTGACTCGGTCAAGGTGATTCCTGGGTTATGAATGTTCACAACAGGCGTGAAACAGGATATTCAATATTCGATTAAAGATTAAGCACATTTCTGTCACTAACATGCACATAAATGAATACTACACTTTTCATGCATGTTCTGTTTTCAGGCGCAGACGGCGTTACTCGCGCGTTTTCTTGCTGTCGGCAAGCGCTGCTACGAGACGAGAAACTTTGCCACCGCCATGCAGATTTTGTCTGGGCTGGAGAATGTGATTGTAAGGCAATTACCGGTAAGAAACGAACCCGCACGTAATCCCTTTTTCCAAACCGTGCCACGGTTCTCTCTAAGTGATAAATTATCCCGCATTCAGAGAGTCGTAACCTCATAAGCTCGACTGTATTTGGTATTTTTGCTTTATCTTATCTGGCAGCTCCAGCAGCTGAAATGTTAATTGCATGTCCTTTTAAACTGATTAAACACTAACTCTATTTTGCAGCCCATTTAAAAGCATGAAAGGCTTATAATTGACAAGCATTCGGCAGTTTGTGCAGAAACAAAACAGTGTTCATCATATTTGGCGTGAAATGAAATTGCATGATAAATAGTTCTCATAAGCCATGCGTATTCCCTTCTTAATTAGTTTTACAGCTTTTGTTGGGTTTGTGTGTTGAACGGCAGGCGTGGAAGCAGCTCTCGATGAAGGTGTGCGAGGTTCTGGAGGAGCTCAGGGCTGTACAGGTGAGACGCTCGTCTTCCCTCTCGTCCATCCCGGTTACTGCAATGCTCTCTTTTATGGTCTTCCACATAAACGTCTACACAAGTTACAGTTAGTGCAGAACTCTAATCACAGCAATACCTTGAGATAAGAGCAAGCCTTCAAGCATTTGTGCTTTGAGATACGAGTAATTCTTTGAGATACGAGCAGCTTACAGACGCCGATGCTCGGTGTTCGAACACTCAGAGCAGCTCAAGCTGCCTCACTCCTTCACTTCAAGCAGGCTTCTCAAACCTGAAGTGCATTACAGTAAATTGTCAAGTATTTTTATAGTTTAATTGTCAATTATTAATTAGTATTTATATGAGATCTTAATGGTTATAATTTTGACTGTAATTAATAGGGTAAAACCAAAAAAATATTTAAAATGGGCATTTATGGTCGTGTGGAACGAATTAATTGATTTTTAGTGCATTCTTATGGGGAAACTTGTTTTGGTGTACGAGTATTTTGGTTTACGAGCTCGCTCTTGGAATGAATTAAACTCGTAAACCGAGGTATTACTGTATTATTATTATTACTCTGACCTCCACACACAAGCTGCGTCCCGAATGCCGAGGTGTGCAGATGATAAACTGGCTCTTGTTTCAGGTGTTTCTGAAGAGTGATAGTCTGTGTCTGATGGAGGGATGGAAGCGTGGAGGAGGGCGGCCGACTCTCCCGGACGCACACATCCTGGCCCTGCACATACAGCAGCTGGAGATCGGCGCGTTCACCATGACCAGCGGATCATACAAGTGGCCCAAACTGAGGTCTGCACTTACATCTGCCTCCACTCTTGTGCTTCATCCCTAGTTGTGACGTCATTTCGAACTAAATCAGGTCCAAATGAAGTTGGTTTCAGCTTGCTAAAGTGAACCTTCTTGCTCCAGATGTTAAACACCTTCAAGCTGCCATTGGTCCGTATGGTGATGATGCAATAGGTGGGCATGGCTCTGAGGCTCCACCTCTTTGAGGTGTAAATCATAGTTGATTTCGTTTGTTCAGTCCGTCGAGGTCAGACGCGAGTAGCTTTAAAGCAGAAACTGAAGCTGTCGTTCGAATTTAAAGCGACACTGACTCTATTTTTCATGTTTAATACAGTAAAGCTGCTAAACATGACGTGATTGAACTGCAAACATCTCTACGATCAGATGCTTTCTGAACGGCTGTTTTCTCACTGCTGGCATTTTTGTGTGTTCATTTTGTTATGGAGAGGAAAGCTTGCGTCACAAATGCATTTCAAACTTTACCCTTAACTTTGCCGTGAGTATATCGTGGCCTTACTGTAGTACCGACACAACTTAACTTCACACACACATGCGCTACAGGAGAGACAGCTGCCGAGGTCAAAGGTCACGGACAGTCAGACGTGGCGGTAATGACGCAGCTGGCGATTGTTCAGGTGTGTGTGTTGTGGAGCAGATGGCGTATGATTGGAAATGCTTTGCCCGAGGACACGAGAACATGCCAGGTGCCCGCAGGGCTGCTTTTGTCGGCAGATTCGGAGGTGGACACACAGCTGGTAGCTGTACATCTGTAGCTCACGGCGCACAGAATCAGGTCACACACACAGACTCACACACATTTACACACACTCACACAAACACATATTTAAAAACCAGGCTGAAGAAATGAATGTTTGTCTGGACTCAAACTCACTGTGATGATTTATGAACTGAACACTCACGGCAAAGTTATTTTTCGTTCTTCTCTTAAGGGTAAAAAGAAGTTTGTAATACGTGACCAGGGAACATCACAATGCCAATCAATATGTAAATATGTGCTGCATGTTTTCCTCCCAGTAACAAATTAAATGCTCAACAAAATTAACAGCATCTGATCAGGAAGTTTGCAGCAGCTCTGCACTTTACATTCACATTCCTGCATTTATCAGCTGCTTTTATCATTGCATTCAAGAAACACATTGACATTCTAATCAGTTCTTGCTTTCCCTGGGAATCGAACCCATGACCTTGATGTTGCAAGCGCCACACTCTACTGTTTGAGATTACAAAACCAAAAAATATTACAATTGTAATATTTCATTGTAAAATAAAAATTGAGTATTTAAGAAAATGTATATAATAAAATATTGGACTTTATATTTCATATTAGATTTTTTTAAATAAAAAGAAATATTTCTATTATAATATTTCCCTGAAAAATAAAAAATATATTGCAGATAAAATTATTATTATTGTCACTAAATAAAAATTATTATGTATTAAAACATGTAAAATATTATATAATATATAATATGTAAGAAAAGTTATATAATAATAAGAATTTTATTTAACATTACAACTCTAAAGTTTTTATTATTAAAAACAAATATATAAAGTAAATATAAGAAAAGTAATATGATAATAATGGTGATAATTTTATTTTACATCTCAAAAATGTATTTATGTCTTAATTCGTTAATTTTCAAACATTCCAGAAGGAACAGAAACGAGCAATATCGTAAAAACTAGATGTATAGATGGATGGATGGATGGATGGATGGATGGATGGATAGAGGATGGATGGATGGATGGATGGATAGAGGATGGTTGGATGGATGGATGGATGGATGGATGGATGGATGGATAGAGGATGGATGGTTGGATGGATGGATGGATGGATGGATAGATAGATAGAGGATGGATCATCAACATTAAGCTGATGTGACTGAATAAAACTTCACTTTGACAAAATGTGATTTTCTCAGCTTTTTGTTTGAAATGTTGCTGTTTTATGACAGTAATCCACATTCAACTGCTGATGAAAAAATAATGCATGAAGCAAGAACTAAATATTCTGTGTTTAAAGCGGAGGCTGTTCTGTCTTTTGATAAATTGCATGTTCAGATATTCATTCAACAAATGAAAGCTTGTTCAAAATGATCTTAATAAAACATTTGTGAAAATGATGCTGGTTAAAAGTGCTCTATAAATAAACCTTGAGTCGAGTTGAACTCGTGTAAATGAGCTATGAGCGTTCCTGTGTGTCTATCAGTAGAGAGTGGAGCTCGCAACATCAAGGTCATGGGTTCGATTCCCAGGGAAAGCAAGAACTGATTAGAATGTCAATGTGTTTCTTGAATGCGATGATAAAAGCAGCTGATAAATCTAAATATAAACACATTATATGGCTCTTTTCTCAGACGTTTCCCTCTGGCGTCTGAAGGCGAGTTGTGTGTGTGTGTGTGTGTGTGTGACCGCTGTGCTTCTCTCCTCTCAGGAACATTGCGCGTGTGGTCAGTCAGATCCAGGCGTTTCAGGAGCATCTCTACTCTTTCCCTCCCGACCTTGAGCTGCAGTCGTTCCTGCGCGGGCGAATCGCTCGATTCAGCAAGTGTGACGTCCCCCTCCTCGCCTCCGACAACCACGCCAACTTCAGCCAGACGGCGGGCGATCGCTGCGCGCACCGGATCCAGGACACACTGCGCAGGGTCAAAGCCTCGTTTCAGTGACCGGCGGTCAGGAGCCCGACATGCTGCTCTTGATCTGGACAGATGCCGATGAGCCGGAGAACACGAGACTGGGATTGAACTTTATTCGTACAAAACCGTTTCTGTGTGATGAACGGCTAATTCTCTCGTGATGAACAAACACTTTCAGCTCTTGCGTTCAGCTACACAACCAAATAATGCAGTCAGCTTATTTATAGAGAAATGATTGATTATATTAATACGCTTTAGATCGAGGAGCTTGAAGTCATACATGATAAACTCCTCCAGCGAATAGAGTATACTTTTAAAAACAGACTATATTTCTACACTATAACTATTCCTAGAAGATTTTGTGCAGAATTTAAAGTATAATTTCCTGCATCTCTCCGCTTTGTAACGCTCTTTAAATCGGGACACTGTTATGATTTCCCTGTTTTCATTATTATACGTCTTTGAGAATTGAATTCAAGAATTGAATTCAACTCTCTGCTTACTCATAGTGAAAATGGTTAATTTAATTATTATAATTTAACTTAAAGAGGATCTATTCTGCTTTTTCTCAAACTCCTCCTGTTGTTTTTTACTAGATCAGGTTTTCCTGCTTGAATGTTGATTATTTTCCCCATATTCGTCTCTTTCCAGTCTGTCAGAAACGCTCTGTTTAGTTCCTGTCTCTATGAAGCCCCTCCTTCTGAAAGCACACTGTGCTCTGATTGGTCAGCTGGATCGGTGTGTTGTGATTGGTTGAGAGCTTCCAGTGTGTTTGGGAAATGTCCCGCCCCTTCCCATAACCACCAGTTTCAACACACGACTCACTCACTCAAGCCCCGCCCCTTTATTCTGCACATGATAATGAGGAATATTGAGAGTGTTTGTTCCCGGAAGAAACTCAAGAATCAATGGAGGCGTTTCAGGAGTTCAGAAACACTGATATAGAGAAGAACTGGAGCTGTACATGATCAAACAGCAACATCCCACACTGAAGAAAGATGAAAAAGACGGGGGAAAAGCAGAATAGTTCTTCTTTAAATAAATATTTAAATATATAATAAGCATATTATCAGTAGAGTTTTGTGTTTGTCGTCCTGATCTCTAGAAATGACTTCTGTTTGTCATTTTGGATGAAAGCGTGACTAAACAAATAAATGTAAATATGACCTGATTGAGTGTCAGTCTATAAATAATATCTTAGATCTGAACAGAACTTAGACGTTAACTCAAGAAGCAGTTAATTGTGAGTTCTAGATGTTAATAGCTCTTGAAAACGGGAATAGACGCAATAAAACTGCATTGCTGAATGAAGAACTTCTCGTTTGGATGCAGATTCAGAGCATCTTGGCACTGACCTTTGACCTGTATATTCTTTGCGCTTTGACAGATCAAAATCTGCGATTTCTGTTCAGCCACTCTGATGGAAATCACTCAAAGAATTATGCAACAAAACGAAACCATTTATATGCATCGCAAAACTAAACAAATGAGCTCTCAGAAATGATCTTCTGGTTTATGCAAAAAGCCTCATCACACTCTCAATCAGTCGTGTTTCATGCACTGCTCATGTGATTTAACGCGAGCCCTGATCTGACCATTGTTTCCACAGATGCACTGCATTCGGAGGCGAGGAAACGCGCGCGCCAGCAGACGCGGCGGCGCGCGCTCGATCCTCCCCATTGTTCGCGACGGATCAAAGCGCTTGAGATAAAGGCTTTAATTGCGACTCAAAGAGCTCGAGCCTCCTGCGCTATAGATCATTGATAAAGGAACCAGTCAACATGCCGTTATCGTCATTGTCCAGCTAAACGATCCTTTCAAAGTCTTCTTCTCATTCACGCACAGGCCGATAGCGCGAGCCCTGATTAACCGCAGACTCTGTTGCAAACATGCCTCACATGCATTATTCGCGGGTTATCACGAACATTATTGAATCAC
>JAWRVZ010000329.1:187500-202500 GCA_037043235.1 Rhodeus uyekii | reverse complement strand
ACCAGGACCCAGACAGCAACACAGTGTCAGTCCAGATCTGCCCACAACCCGCACCTGTTGAATCCCCATGGACCAGATGTGGCTCCTACCCTGTGTTGCTGTCTGGGTCCTTCTCTGGGTCGGTCTCCAGTCTGAGGTAATCTGATATGATCTGGTCTATTTATTTATCAATTAATTCAATTATTATTATTTTGTATTAATTAATTAATTCAATTAATTAATCACTCACTCACTCCCTCACTCAATCATTATTTATTTATTTTTGTGTTCATTATTTATTTATTCATTCATTCAATTATTTTATTTATTTTTATTCATTCATTCATAAAATCAATTATTCACTCATTATGTATTTATTTATTTATTATTAAATGTGTCTTCACTACATTCGAGGACTTCAGGACAATCATCAGCTCAGATAATAAGGTGAGAAAAATCTAATTTGTATACTTTCTTATCTTATTTTTATTCTGTGTATTATTATGTTCACATATTGACAGGAAAACAAGTTCACAAATGCGAGTGTAAAACATCAGAGTGTGTGTCCGGTAACAGTTTCACATGAGTGTTTGAGAGTGCAGATCAGAGATCCACAGGGAGGCAGTGTGTGAACATGAAACATGCATCAGCTGAACTCACCGGACCCGATCAGATCAGCTCTGCCACAGGCCATCATTAGGATAAAAAGTTGAAATTATAATAATGAGATGACATCTGAAATGATGATATATAAAAAAAATCGAAATTACGACCTAAAATAAAAAAAGAGTCATTATAAAATATAAAAAGTAGAAATTATGACAAAAGGTTGAAATTGTGACGTAGTGTTTGAAAATTCAAAGTTATGACTTCAGTCCTAATATATTGAGCTAAATTATGACTAAATCATGAGTCATACAAATATTAATTATGTCATTAATTATGAATTAAATTATTATGAAATAAAGTCTAAATGATGACAGTAATATTTTGGAAAGGAAAAGTCGAAGTTATGATTTAATATGAAAAGTTGATGTGATATTGATATACAGTAGTTGATATTTTATTCTTGACATTATACATATTATAAAATAAAAAGTGACATAAAAGTTGATATAATGACAGTCGTTAATGTCATGCCAAGTCTTAATCAAGACATATGAAGCCATTTTAGCCTTTTAATTCATAATTTCAATGTCAATTTAAACTTTTATGAAATAATTATGACTTACAAAAGCATGATTTTTTTCTTATGTGTCAGAAATAGGCTGGATGATGAGGAAGATGAGGAAGAAGAGGAGGATGAGGAGGGTGAGGGAGAAGAGGAGGATGAGGAAGAAGAGGAGGATGAGGAAGATGAGGAGGATGAGGAGGGTGAGGGAGAAGAGGAGGATGAGGAAGAAGAGGAGGATGAGGAAGATGAGGAAGAAGAAGAGGATGAGGAAGATGAGGAGGATGAGGAAGAAGAGGAGGATGAGGAAGAAGAGGAGGATGAGGAAGATGAAGAGGATGAGGAAGAAGAGGAGGATGAGGAAGAAGAGGAGGATGAGAAAGAAGAGGAGGATGAGGAAGAAGAGGAGGATGAGGAAGATGAGGAGGATGAGGAAGAAGAGGAGGATGAGGAAGAAGAGGAGGATGAGGAAGAAGAGGAGGATGAGGAGGATGAGGAAGATGAAGAGGATGAGGAAGAAGAGGAGGATGAGGAAGAAGAGGAGGATGAGAAAGAAGAGGAGGATGAGGAAGAAGAGGAGGATGAGGAAGATGAGGAGGATGAGGAAGAAGAGGAGGATGAGGAAGAAGAGGAGGATGAGAAAGAAGAGGAGGATGAGGAGGATGAGGAAGAAGAGGAGGATGAGGAAGAAGAGGAGGATGAGAAAGAAGAGGAGGAAGAGGAGGATGAGGAGGATGAGGAAGAAGAGGAGGATGAGGAGGATGAGGAGGAAGAAGATGAGGATGAGGAAGAAGAGGAGGATGAGAAAGAAGAGGAGGATGAGGAGGATGAGGAAGAAGAGGAGGATGAGGAAGAAGAGGAGGATGAGAAAGAAGAGGAGGAAGAGGAGGATGAGGAGGATGAGGAAGAAGAGGAGGATGAGGAAGAAGAGGAGGATGAGAAAGAAGAGGAGGATGAGGAGGAAGAAGATGAGGATGAGGAAGAAGATGAGGATGAGGAAGAAGAGGAGGATGAGGAAGAAGATGAGGATGAGGAAGAAGATGAGGATGAGGAAGAAGAGGAGGATGAGGAAGAAGATGAGGATGAGGAAGAAGATGAGGATGAGGAAGAGCACAGTGGCTGTAATGAGTGCTGGAGGGAGTCGGTCAGCACACACTTGCTGTCTGTGATTTGATGTAATGATTTCCTCAGTTCTGCTCCCATGACACCGGTGTGTGTGTGTGTGTGTGTGTGTGTGTGTGTGTGTGTGAGCCTCCATTCATCAGCGCTTTACTCCGGCAGACAGGCTGATTTTCTAGTTGACTGCATGAAAAGCTGCAGTCCTTCATTTAGAGAAAGAGAGTGAGTGACACACAACTGAAGCTCTGAGTGTGTGTGGTGATTTATCAGGAGCGTCCACAAATGATGGGGTAAATAGAGATGGTGAAAAGATTGACAAAACACCACTAACACACACACACACACACACACACACACACACACACACGCACACACACACACACACTCTCTCTGTCTCACAGACGCACACAATCTCTCTCTCTCTCACACACACACTCTCTCACTCTCTCTCTCACACACACACACACACACACACACACACACACACACACACACACACACACACACACACACACACACACATACACAATTACGTTAATAAAGCTAATGGCATTTTACATGCATGTAAAGCTGATATTAGCTTTGTTAATGTTCTTTGTTTGATCTAGTATTGCAGAAATGATGTCATTTGTGTTTTACAAATATTTCTATGTAATCCTGGATAAACCAACAGAAACATCAATGGCATGTGCATTTCTCTGAGTAAAGGCTTTTGATTTGATTTGATATATTATCATTATTATTTAAATTTCTTAAATAAAACGAAATGCACTTTTTGTTTTTATTTATTTGATGTTATTTAGCTTTTGTCTCAGTGCTGTAGAGAACAAATGAGCAGTTTGTGTTTTGAAAGTTGAATCCTTTTGAAATGTTATGTGTTATTAATCACATTTATTTGCTTGTGCATTTTATTGCATGGTTTTTAGGTAATGCATTTGTTTAAATGATTTTTTTTAATGAAAACTGTGATCATGCAAAGCAAACATTCTGAGAAAATGAAGTCCAAACACACTTGAGGATCTTTCAACACTTTATTGGATGAAACGAGTCACTGGAACTCACATTAACTTTCACATGGCATCTAAAACCGGAGATTAAACACTTTCAGAGGCTGTTCTCGTGGAAAACCTCTGCCGCCCCATTTTCCCATGCCCTATGCCTCTTTAAAACTACTCCTCAAAGAGGTATATGCATAGGAAAAAGGAACAGCGAGTGGAGTCCGAGTCCGTCAGGAAGCTGGGAAAACCTCGGGAGACGGAGACAATGAGAGAAGATCAACATTAGTCAATCATAATCCTAAGAAAACATGTCAATAAGGTCAGACAGTATCAGTCACTCCTAAAAATAAAGGCTTTTTCTTTTCCTCTGATTTTTGATGAAGTGACTTGATTGAAACATTTTCTTCTGAAGAGTCGCTTTATTGTGAAGAATATGAGAATACAATCAAAATGAACCGTTTAAAGAAAGTGAACGACATCAAAGAACTTTCAGAATCGGTTTGGAACTTTTAAAAAACATTTAAAAAACCTTCTTCTGTTATAAAGAACATTCAGTGCAATGGAAAATTCCATGGGTGTTAAAAGTTCTAAATGGAAGCAAACAAAAGTTCCAATAAATTCAGTTTGACTAGTTCTTGTGTTTCCGCTCCTCGTTAAGGTCACACATGGTTAAACGGAATGCTGGACATCCCATAATAATCAGCAGAAGAATAAAGAAGCGTGTCTTACCGGACTCAGCTCCAGCTCGATCTCCTGCTGGAAAACTCTTCCTCTGGGAATTTATTCCTCAGCCGAGACCTTGAAGATGTTTCAGGAAGACACAGTAACTGTTTGCAGCGCCGAGTCTCGTCCCTCCTCCTCCCGCGGTCCCATCACACACTGGACGCTGCGCCCGCCGGGTGGGACGTTGGCATTGGTTGGCACAGGTGCCCGTCACTGGAGCGGTGTTTGGGCAGATGGTCGCTATCTGCTGCCCGCACGTCAAAGGCGGGAGGAAAGCAGAGGTTTTGGGACACAACGTTCTCTGATGACTGTAATGTTTCTTATCTGTCAGGGTCTCCCACTCTCCCAGCGAACGAGGCTCCGTCTCCCATGATCCAACACACTCAAGGACCCGCGCAAGGCCTCCTGGAGAGGAATGAGGACACACACACACACACACACACACGGAGACAGACACACACACACACACACACGGAGACAGACACACACTCTCACACACACAGACTCACACAGAGACAGAAACTCACACACACACAAACACACACGGAGACAGACACACACTCACACTCACACTCACACACAGAGACAGACACTCACACACACACACACACACACACACAGAGACAGACACTCACACAGAGACAGACACTCACACACACACACACACACACACACACACAGAGACAGACACTCACACACACTCACACAGAGACAGACACACACTCACACACACACACTCACACAGAGACAGACACACACACGCTCTCTCCCACACACACACTCACAGAGACAAACACACACACGCTCTCTCCCACACACACACACACACACACACACACACACACACACACACACACACACACACACACACACACACACACATACTCTCTCACACACACTCACACAGAGATACACTCACACACACACATACTCTCTCTCTCACACACACTCACACAGAGACACACTCACATACACACACGCACAGAGAGATGAAGCGTTCAGGCATGTCAAGGTCAGCTCAGTCTCTCTCAGCAGGGAGAAATACGAGTGAATGTGTGATTGTGTTGCTGCAGGGTCGTGTGACCCGACTCTCGCTCTCATGCATTAAAGCTGATGCTTTTCATAAAGAATCACCATAAATATTCCTCTGAGATGCTCACAGTTGTGGACGGCACACACTCACCGGAGGAACGGGTTTGAGGAAGAGTGTGTGTGAGTGCAAGTGGAGCGAGAGATGCGCTTTTATCAAGAGTCTGTTGTTTCACATCATGGGAATGAATTGAGGATTATAAACGAAGCACATGAAACATGTTTATGTGTGTACACTCTTAAAACACACACACACGCACGCACGCACACACACACACTGCACTGGCCTTGATGCTTCCATGAAGAACTTAACATTCATACAATCTTTTCATTGCACAAAAAGATTCTTTATACTGAAAAAACTTTCTGAATTTTTAAAATGTTTTTCACACTAATAAAAACTGGTTATCGCTGAAAGTTCATTGTGGAAGCAAACATGGTTCTTCAGTGACATCACTGGAAAAAACTCCAGTGGAACCTTTATTTTAAAGAATATATACGTAAGTATGTGTGAATGTGTGTGTATGTATATATGGGTGTGGGTCTGTGTTTGTATGTGTGCATGAGTGTATGTATGTTTGCATACGTGTGTGTGTGTACGTCTGTATGTATGTGTTTATGTAACTATAGTTCAGTATACACACACGTGCATGATGATTACAGCACTGTAGACTATTAACCACCAATAATCTCAATAATCTAATAATTCTCTAAACTCTGTTCAATAAATTCATTTTTCAAATTTCTTTTTATCGCGAAATTCAAACCCTACACGTGACGCGCTTTGATGTGACGTCACAAATCCCTCAGTTCAATCCTATAAGATAATTAGCAATCAAAAGTTACGACAATGTGTGTAATAAACTCGGGTCCGACGTGTGTGACGTCATCAGCACGCGCGAGATGAACCGCAAAAGAGGAGAAACGGGATCTGGAGAATACTTTCACACGCAATAGAAGCTCGAAGTAAGTGGTTGAAGTTGCGATCAATGCATTTCATTATTAAGTAGATAAAGCACGAAACAAACACGAATAAAGCAAGGGATGTCACAGCACAAAGATACAATACTGACATTAATCTCAGTGTGTTTCTGTAAATATATGCACGATATATATTCACTACTATATTTACTTCACCTGTATATGATGTCTAGATTATTTAATGCATATATAAAATATCTCATTAGAGTCACAGCCACTGTGTAAATTATTATATTTCAACAATGCATTGGAGTAAAAACTGCCTTAGTTTACGTGTTTGGTACATTTTTTTTTATATTTGAGTGATAGTTATTTTTATTTTTATTTAAAGCAGCTGAATTCAGTCTAATAGTTTGATTTCTCTTGTTAATTTTAAATCTTTTAAAGTGCAAGTAAGGCTCACTGTATAGTTTACAGCATTAGCAGAGATTAGTTATTTTTCCTTAAGAAACCTTAATGATAGTTGAATTGAAAGAAAGAGGCTCAGTTTGATCAGTAGACCACTCTTTAATAATAATAAATCACATTTTTTGTTGTGTAATATTTTTGTACTGTGACTATGCTGTGAGTTTGTTCACTGTAACCGTGAGTGTGTGAGTGTGTGTGTGTGTGCTCTTCCTCACCAGATGCTGTTTCACTGTGAATCTCATTATCAGATCCTCATTGCTATAATGAGGTATTTTTTATTTACCCTCATTTTTAGTCATAATTTATAGGCAGTAAGCACATACTATGTATGTGTGAGAGAAAGAGAGAATGTGTGTGTGTTCTGTTTGTTTGTTTGTGTGCGTGTGTGTGTGTGAGGGGGAGAGAGAGAGAGAGTGTGTGTGTGTGTGTGTGTATCTGTTTGTGTGTGATTTAGTGTGTTCTCAGAAAAAGGAGAAAAACATTTAAACTTATTGTTTTAGTAAATTGTATTTCATTAGTAAATTCTTAAAAAAAAAATATTGACTTTTATTTTGACCAGTAATGTTTGTCTCAAGTGTTTCATAAGACAGGATCATCTCTATCATATTAATCTATGATTTGTTTTAAAATTTAAAGTTTCTTTCTCAGACGAAGATGCTGCTTAAAACTGAGAACGACAATAAGACTCGCTAGATAAAAACATTTTGATGAACCGTGTTTTCAAAAAAGTTTGGAATCATGATTTGATTTTCAAAATGATTCTGAAAGAGTCTCTTCTGCTCATCAAAGCTGAACTTATTAGATGATGAATAATTATATCAGTGTAAAACAGCTGTTTTCTGATGTGAATATATAGTAAAGTGTCATTTATTCCTGTGATTAAAGCTGAATTTATTAGATGTTAAATACAGTAAAACAGTGTAATATTATATCAGTGTAAAACAGCTGTTTTCTATGTGAATATATAGTAAAGTGTCATTTATTCCTGTGATTAAAGCTGAATTTATTAGATGATAAATACAGTAAAACAGTGTAATATTATATCAGTGTAAAACAGCTGTTTTCTGATGTGAATATATAGTAAAGTGTCATTTATTCCTGTGATTAAAGCTGAATTTATTAGATGATAAATACAGTAAAACAGTGTAATATTATATCAGTCTAAAACAGCTGTTTTCTATGTGAATATATAGTAAAGTGTCATTTATTCCTGTGATTAAAGCTGCATTTATTAGATGATAAATACAGTAAAACAGTGTAATATTATATCAGTGTAAAACAGCTGTTTTCTATGTGAATATATAGTAAAGTGTCATTTATTCCTGTGATTAAAGCTGAATTTATTAGATGATAAATACAGTAAAACAGTGTAATATTATATCAGTGTAAAACAGCTGTTTTCTATGTGAATATATAGTAAAGTGTCATTTATTCCAGTGATTAAAGTTGTATTTTTAGCATCATTACTCCAGTCTTCAGTATCTCATGATTATAATATGATGATTTGACGCTCAAGAAACATTTATGATGATTATCAGTTCATATTTGTGTGGAAACTGATGCATTTGATTCCTGGATGAACAGAAAGTTCAAAAAGACAGCATTTATTACAAATAGACTCTTTTGTAACAACAAAAATGTCTTTTCTTTTATCAATGTAATGTGTCCTTGTACTAATTAAACGAATTCTTCCAGTCTCGCAGACGTCTGGCCGGTGTTTTCCTGCGATACAGTCAGTAAAAGCGTCATTGAATTGATCAGGCTCTTTATTAAAAGCTGTTTTAACTCTCGATCAGTTGCTCAGTTTTTGATTTCTGGGCAGTTTTTTCTCCCTCGTCAGTGTTTTGCCAGATTTCTCAACAGAAGCTGAATGTGCTGAGCGAGCGCAGCGGGAAAACCCGTTTTTTGCAGCTTTGCAATAAATCCTGCCGTCTGAAGTCAACAAACACAACCGCACAACTTCACACTCTCCGTCACTAAACTCTCTAAACTCCGGCAGAAACATCTCGCTCTCATTGATCTCGTCTGTCTGTCAGGAAACGCTGATCTGATCATACCAGAATATTCTAATGCATTTCATCTAAACTAACATGAACTATTAACATTTTTATGAACTCGCATTAAAAGATTAATAAATATTGCAACAAATTTATTGCTGTATTTTTTATATTAAATAATGTTTTATTTGTAGAATTTCATATTTATTTCAAAGTATATTTTATTCACACATAAATAACCCATGTCAGTGTGTGTGTGTGTGTAATTATATATAGGTGAAGAAAATGTAGTGTGAAAAAATTAAAAATTCTAAAAAATTAAAAATTAGATAATATATATCTATAAGAAATGCAGAGAAAACAATTTATCTATATATAGATATATCTATCTAACACATGTTTTTTTTTAAATATGTATTTAATTAAAAGGAAATATAAAGAAAAAAAAAATATGTAAGAAACATGAAAGAAAATGTGTGTATGTGTATATATATGTATATATGTATGTATATGTTAGGTGAATAAATATATAGATATGTGTGTGTGTATTTTATT
The DNA here is from genome assembly GCA_037043235.1 of Rhodeus uyekii. NCBI lineage: Eukaryota > Metazoa > Chordata > Actinopteri > Cypriniformes > Acheilognathidae > Rhodeus > Rhodeus uyekii. Next base: position 193,480 of record JAWRVZ010000329.1, on the reverse strand, counting down.
TTTTAAAGGAAATATGTAGAAAATAAATGTATATAAATATAATAAGAAATGAAAAACAAATGTTTTTAACAAAAATCAATACAAAACGTTTATTTTTCATTAAAAAGATTATTGATGTATGTTTATTTATACTGTATTTTGGCACTTTTTGTATGTATTAAAATATACTTTCCATAGCCGTGTTTTATGCAACATGTATTTAGAATATTTTCCACACATATTTTGGCCTGGTATAAAAAGAAAGAAGCCTTGAAGACCGTTTTCCTGAAGCTGAATCTCAGACAATTGGACGAGAAATATTCCCATTGAGACTTTTGATACTTTGCTGTGTTGATGAAGAACATGCTGTTCTTTAAATCAGTGTGTTGTGTGTGTGTGTGATAACTGCGTGTCTCAGACTCACAGCAGTTGTTGATGGACTCTGTTTAGTCTGTGATTATCTCTCTCGCTCAAGGCCGCGTTCCTGTCAGGCATTTTCCCGCTCTTAAAAACATGTTTTTGGAAACAGTGGGAGATGTTTGCTCGTTTCCGTGTGTCTTAATGCTGAAAGCTTTGCCTCTTCAATGATTCATCCAGATGAGCATCAAACATTCATCAAGCTTCATTAACCGCTGATGGTTCACCTTTGCTCATTCATACGCCGAGGATCGGAGCCAAACAATCACACACACACACACACACACACACACACACACACACACACACACACACACACACACACACACACACACACACACACACACACACACACACAGAGGTTTTCATGCCATACAGCTCTCGTTAGGAACGTTAGAATCTTATTAAAGTCACATTTATGTATTCTAGTAACAATCATACACTCACATGCTACTTCATAACCGTTTTGCTTCATGAAACATCAAAAAAATGATTTATTCTCTGAGTATCTGTATGTTCATAGTATCTGTATGTATAACAGAGACCGGGGCAAGTTGTCACAGACTTTACGCCAGTGAGTATTATTATGCCGACTACAAAACTGCAAACGTCTCCATCGTTACTCTCCTTAAAAACACTCATTTAAAGCAGGATGTGTATATGGGGCAAGTTGTCACATCAAAAACCTGCTATTATAGGCAACTTCATTGCTTTCAGGAAAGGTACAATTCTATTGTTTAAATGCTAATATAACAATTTCAAACGTGTTTTGGACAACATGAATTGTAATGAATAAATTTATTTAAAAATAAAAATGTGTGTGTGACAACCTGTGTAAACAGTTCAGTCTGACCTTCATTATATAGTGATTTGTATTAATTTATGATTGTGTAATATTTTGTTGTGAGCAGTTGTTATTTATATGTATAAATAAAAGCATTCAAAACAAAAAGGTAAAAGTATTAAATAAAATTATTTTAAATAATATAAAACTTTTATTGAATTCATATGTGCTTTACACGGTTAATCTGTTATTTTCTGGACAGAAAACACACAGAAATATGACTATAACAATACATTTTATAGCACAATTACAGAAAATGCGCCTTTTGTCTGTAAATCGTTTCATATTTATATATAGATCTGATATATAGCCCTGAAAACTTATCCAAATGATATTACAAACCTTTACATTTCATGTTTTTGTCATATTTATTTTTGAAAGTTTTTGTATTTATACATATTTTATGTTACATTCATTTTAATTTTCAGGACAGAATTCACTAGAGATCTAGATCTGATGGCGTCCGTGTGTGACAACTTGCCCCAGTTATATAGTGAAGTGTGTCATACAGTGTTACAGTTGCAGTGCATTCTGGGTCGCGTTCTCTTCGTCCTCGGGCTGAACGGCCGCAGAGTTTCGGGTCCCTCGCTGGTTTTGTGTCCGGATGTGTTTGCGCTCCAGGAGTCACAGATGAGATGAAGAGTCCCAGGACTCGCTGATAACAGCCAATCAGCATCCGGCAGTGGGAGGCCTGACAGAACGGGGCCATGAGAGTGTGTGTGTCAGTCAGAGAATGTGTGTGTGTGTGTGTGTGTGTGTGTGTGTGTGTGTGTCAGTCAGAGAATGTGTGTGTGTGTGTGTGTGTGTCAGTCAGAGAATGTGTGTGTGTGTGTGTGTGTGTGTGTCAGTCAGAGAATGTGTGTGTCAGTCAGAGAATGTGTGTGTGTGTGTGTGTGTGTGTGTGTGTGTGTGTGTGTCAGTCAGAGAATGTGTGTGTGTGTGTGTCAGTCAGAGAATGTGTGTGTGTGTGTGTCAGTCAGAGAATGTGTGTGTGTGTGTGTGTCAGTCAGAGAATGTGTGTGTGTGTCAGTCAGAGAATGTGTGTGTGTGTGTGTGTGTGTGTGTCAGTCAGAGAATGTGTGTGTGTGTGTGTGTGTGTGTGTGTGTCAGTCAGAGAATGTGTGTGTGTGTGTGTGTCAGTCAGAGAATGTGTGTGTGTGTCAGTCAGAGAATGTGTGTGTGTGTGTGTGTCAGTCAGAGAATGTGTGTGTGTGTGTGTGTGTGTGTGTGTGTGTCAGTCAGAGAATGTGTGTGTGTGTGTGTGTCAGTCAGAGAATGTGTGTGTGTGTGTGTGTCAGTCAGAGAATGTGTGTGTGTGTGTGTGTGTCAGTCAGAGAATGTGTGTGTGTGTGTGTGTCAGTCAGAGAATGTGTGTGTGTGTCAGTCAGAGAATGTGTGTGTGTGTGTGTCAGTCAGTCAGAGAATGTGTGTGTGTGTGTGTGTGTGTCAGTCAGAGAATGTGTGTGTGTGTGTGTCAGTCAGAGAATGTGTGTGTGTGTGTGTCAGTCAGAGAATGTGTGTGTGTGTGTGTGTGTGTCAGTCAGAGAATGTGTGTGTGTGTGTGTGTGTGTCAGTCAGAGAATGTGTGTGTGTCAGTCAGTCAGAGAATGTGTGTGTGTGTGTCAGTCAGTCAGAGAATGTGTGTGTGTGTGTCAGTCAGTCAGAGAATGTGTGTGTGTGTGTCAGTCAGTCAGAGAATGTGTGTGTGTGTGTGTCAGTCAGTCAGAGAATGTATGGGTGTGTGTATATCTGAGTATGTGTGTGTTTCAGTGAATGTGTGTATGTCTGAGTATGTAGGTGTGAGTTTGTGTCTGTGTGTTTGAGTGTGAGTCTATGTGTTTGTGAGTCTGTGTTTGAGTGTGTGTGCGTGTGTCAGTGAGTGTGTGTGTGTGTGTCAGTGTGTTTGTGAGTCTGTGTTTGAGTGTGTGTGCGTGTGTCAGTGAGTGTGTGTGTGTGTGTGAGTCTGTGTTTGAGTGTGTGTGCGTGTGTCAGTGAGTGTGTGTGTGTGTGTGTCAGTGTGTTTGTGAGTCTGTGTTTGAGTGTGCGTGTGTCAGTGAGTGTGTGTGTGTGTGTGTGTCAGTGTGTTTGTGAGTATGTGTTTGAGTGTGTGTGCATGTGTCAGTGTGTTTGTGAGTGTGTGCGTGTGTCAGTGTGTTTGTGATATGCAAATATTTTGACATTGGTCAGTAACGAGCGGTAATGACCAAGGAGTATGAGGCTTAGATGAACACACAAACACACACCTGCTTCTGTTCTGAAGCGCTTTGAGTCAGAGCCGGCGCGGGTTTGAGTCAGAGTCGGTGCGGGTTTGATTCAGAGTCGGTGCGGGTTTGATTCAGAGTCGGTGCGGGTTTGATTCAGAGTCGGTGCGGGTTTGATTCAGAGTCGGTGCGGGTTTGATTCAGAGTCGGTGCGGGTTTGATTCAGAGTCGGTGCGGGTTTGATTCAGAGTCGGCGCGGGTTTGATTCAGAGCCGGCGCGGGTTTGATTCAGAGCCGGCGCGGGTTTGAGTCAGAGCCGGCGCGGGTTTGATTCAGAGCCGGCGCGGGTTTGATTCAGAGCCGGCGCGGGTTTGATTCAGAGTCGGCGCGGGTTTGAGTCAGAGTCGGCGCGGGTTTGAGTCAGAGTCGGCGCGGGTTTTCTCATTCAAAGAATCGTGCATTTCTGTGTTTGATTCCCATTCTGAGTTTCCACACGATTCTCTGCGGCTTGAAATCAGAGGATGAGAATCAGTGCCATCCTGCTTTTCACATCTCTCTCCCTTTTCCCTCTCTCTCTCTTTCCCTCTCTCTCTCTCTACCCCTCTGTCTGTCTGTCTGTCTGTCTCCCTCTCTCTCGCTCTCATTGTTCTGCTGAAGCCTCTTCGCCTGCAGGTACAGCACAAACCTCTAAACCTGTCAGGGCTTGTCAAAGACATTTCAATTTGAGGTTCTCCCTCAGGTCCTGGACTGAATTACCACTTCAAAGCCAGTGTGTATCCGGGCGTCCCCGAGAGCCGGGCCCCGGGACTCGCTCCGAGAGCCTGCGCTCATCAGATAATGAACAACATATTTAGCATATTAATTATGATTTTTCTGTGTGGAGTCGAGCTTTTTTAGCGCTCTAATTTGCTGAAGTGGAGGAAGCCGTGGCCCGTGGACGTGATGGACTGTCTGTCACTGTCGGATCCTCGAGAATAGACGGCTGACGATAATATAGAGTCGCAGAAAACCTTTTCAACCTTGTCAGGAGCGCTGTTGTAACGGCAGCCATTAGTTCTCAGAGCTGGATCGAGTGTAAGAGGTGAACAATGCGCTCATGCATTAATTATGCATTTAAATCTGCGGAGAGTATCTGACTGAGAGTCACACGTTTACTGATAATATAAAACATTTTCATAATTAAATACAGGCTTTCCTGTGTCTCTAACAGTAGAGAGCAGAGCTTGCAACATCAAGGTCATGGGTTCGATTCCCAGGAAAGCAAGAATGTGTTTCTTGAATGCAATGATAAAAGCAGCTGATAAATGCAGGAATGTGAATGTAAACTATATAAATAAGTACTGAGTAATAATTAACATGTACTTGCTATATAATCAGAGTTCGCTTCATGTAATTTACCATTAATTACTATAGTAAGTATGTGTAACAGTGACCGTGTTAAATAGTGTTACGGTTTCACTAATTGACATATAGCTTAATATAAATGTTAGAATTAAATCTAAAATGAGAAATTAACTTCTCTAAATTTCAACTGTTTAATGGCAATAGAAATGAATAAGCTATTTTTATGCATTCATCAGCTGCTTTTATCATCGCATTCAAGAAACACATTGACATTCTAATCAGTTCTTGCTTTCCCTGGGAATCAAACCCATGACCTTGATGTTGCAAGCGCTGCTCTCTACTGTTAGACACACAGGAAATCTATTTAAAAAAAGTAAAATAACAAAAGTATTAAAAGTGAAAGGTTTATAAATATATATAATGCTTTAAGCAATTTAACAATCATCGATACATTTGTTACAGTATTTTTTAATCATTGTGAGATCGTGCAAGCTTGATTTGAATAATGTTTAAGCAATTAACATGAACTAAGATTAATGAATGCTTTAGTTGACGTGACAATCGCAGAGACTGAGAGTGACGCGTGTACGGAGGATACAATGAAAGTCTGGCAGGAAAACGAACTGGAATTACATCTTCATGCGGATTATTTCCATTAAGATCAGAAAGCCGTTAAACCCTCTTGACAGCAATTATGAATCGATTAATAAGGAAGTAGTGTGTTTCTCAGTTCATCCCGCACAATCCACAGAACATCCCATATTAAACAAGACACGACACGCAGGTTTGATCTGCACTAATTACAGCGTAATGCTACAATTAAAGATCAAACGTTAATGAATTAAATATTCAAGATCCGCGCTGCGTTCAGGAAGGGCTTGTTCCTTCACTTTCTCTTTGTTTAATTGTTTCTGTGTTGGAAGCTGCACTTTTATTGTTTTCCAGCTCGTTTCCTCGATCTTCAATCCGATTGTTATCATTATAACACAGGCTCTGCGCAAGGGAACGATGTTAACGAGTTCCCAAGACCATTTATTTCTCAGTAAAAATCCGCCGGATGACGCAAAACATGCCGCTTTTGACATATTTTGACACATTTTTGATACTTCTGTATTTTTGTGACTCACGCACAGACCGTCGGATCCTCTGAGGGTTATTAAAGTCCCACTGAAATGTCTTGAAGCGCACAGCTTTA
>JAWRVZ010000329.1:175000-180000 GCA_037043235.1 Rhodeus uyekii | reverse complement strand
ACTGCAGTGACTATGAGCTGGAGGTTCATCTGGTTTTAAGGTCAGACACACGGCTGTGTAATGTATGTTTATGAACACATGTCAGCATAAACGCATCCTTTCCCCCTGTGAAACACCTGCTCTCACACTCATAAACTCTGATTCGATGAACGAGTGTCTGCTCTCAGACCGTTCAGAACGTGCGGCACAGGAAACAATATTCACCCTCCCTTCTTTGTTTCCTTTTAATTGACTTTTTAACAAGGTAACGAAGCAGCAAGACAGATAGTGACTGAATGGAAGCATCCTGCGCTTTATCACTGTCTGAGAGAGCAGAGAGACATTCATTAACTCACTCATTGTGTTTCCAGAGAGAGGGAAAACAATGCATCTGAAGCAGGAGTGAAACGACAGAGATTGGCATTGATCTAGTGCAGGATGCTTTCATTTCCTCGTTCCTTCATGCGCCTTTAGTCTGAATGTTATTGCATTGCAAATCAAAGTGAATACGGATGCATTTTACAATCAAAACAAGGTTTAACCCGCTAACATTCCTTTTAAGAGGCTTTCCTGTGTGTGTAACATTAGAGAGCAGCGCTTGCAACATCAAGGTCATGGGTTCGACTCCCAGGGAAAGCAAGAACTGATTAGAATGTAGATGAGTGTACAGTTGGTGTTCGATATATAACGACGAATCCTAAACGAGAGACTTGCACTGTTGGAGGTCAGAGCTGGGTTTAATGATTAGAGAGTAGAACTCTTGTAGAATTAACTTTATACAGATTCGCAGATATAGTCAGGCGGTATATGAGCTGTGCATTGAATTATTTATCACTGTAGTTCTGCAGATAATAACAGCGTATGAATGCACTGCTGACTAAACGCGTTGCTGCTAATAAACGGCTGCTTAGTGAATCCGTGTGCAGTTTAAACACATGCGTCAGATTGAGCTCTCTAACTAAAAGCACCATTAAATGAATCAAACTATCGGATAAACAAACAGGCAAATATGATCCATTATGATCGCATGCAGACCGAACAGAATGAAAGAAATGGACGCATGTCTGGAGCGTCACGCTTGCAGAAACACCTGCAATCCCGCGTTATTCCCGCTTCTCTCCTTCACGACGAGCTCAGCGAATGCCAGGATGGGTTTAGCATCTCAAAGAAGAGAAACGCATCAGATATCATCTTCATAATCATCAGCTCAATTACCGAGAGTGAAAAGCAGCTGACGGCAGAGACGCCGAGAATACAGTTACACTGGGAACGAGGGATGAGAGATTGTGAAGATAGAGAGAAACAGAGATGGACAGATAACGGCCGGATATCGGTTCTCTGACCTCCACACAATCACAATCTGCTCATCTGAAGAAAAAACATCCTCAGAGTGAATGACAAAAAAATGTCTTTATGAAACTAGAAATTCTGAATACTTTTGATTGTTTTGAATGATTTAAACTAAAATACATTTTTTCTTTGCATTATTTTGATGACAATTAAAAACATTGCTCATGCAAAACTCTCATTACTGTAATGCATTATTTTTTATTATTTTTAATGCAATAATTAACCATAGGGTGCATTAATAAAGCATCAGCTCTTTTTACTGTATTCCAGTAAAAATACAATTAATGATTAATTTGAGGATAAAATAAATTATTATTTATTATTATTATGTATAAATAAATTCATTATATACATAGTATTATATATAAATAAATTCATTTATATTTTAAGTTTTATTGGTTTTTTGCACTTTATTCCAGTAAAATAAAATAATGCAATGATTAATTATAGGTTGCGTTAAAGCCAAATTAAAAATATCATGATGATGTATAAATAAATACATTAAAGTTAAATAAATACATAAAGTTTTTATGGGTTTTGCACTTTATTACAGTAAAATAAACTAATGCAATGATTAATTATAGGATAAATTAAAGCCAGAATGTAAAAAAATTGTGTGTGTGTATATATATATAATAATAATTCATTACATTTATATAGCGCTTTATCATAGACATTCAAAGCACTTTACATGGAAGGGGGAATCTCCTTGTATACACCTAAATACACACACACACACACACACACACACACACACACACACACACACACACACACACACACACACACACACACACACACACACACACACACACACACACACACACACACACACACACACACACACACACACACACACACACACACACACACACACACACACACACACACACACACACACACACACACACACACACACACACAGTGATTGTATAAATATATGAATTACTTTATAAATACTGATTCATTTTTAACTAATTAATATTTTACAATTGAAAACATTTCCATGCAAATTCTCTATTACAGTAAAAATACAATAATACAATGGTTAACTAATTGTACAAATTCAAGCCAGAAAAATTATCATGATGATTAATAATTTTGTCATTTTGATATTATTTTGTTGAAGATTAAGAACATTTCCATACAGAACTATTATTATTTTAATGCTTTATTTTTGTAGTTTATTCCAGTAAAAATACAATCACGCAACAATTATTTACAGGACAAATTACCGTATTTATTCGAGTATAACGCGCAAAATGTTCTACCAAAAAAATAAATCAAAGTTAGGGATGCGCGTTATGCACGAGGGCTGGGCTGGGGTGGGGTTTGTTTTGACGGCCGGTCCTTTGAGGGCGCCGGCGAATTGTGAGTTCGCGCTGCGCATTTTACAGGCTGTTTAAGTAGCAATATATGCATAAAATAAAAGGCAGACTCGTGAGTGCAATTCAGCAACTGTATTCAAACATAAACCGCGGCAACAACCGCAACATAGCCCAAAGCAATCGATTGCCGATTGCATGATACATTACATCCCGTAACACAGGCTGCAGCCTCTCACTGTACGTGAGGGCGAAGACAAAAAAACGTCCCCTCGCCGCTTCATTTCCTCACCCATTCAGACGCAGAAGAAAGCGAAGAAACCGGAGAAACAGATATTCCTGCCAACTGAGACACTGATGAAAAAAATAACCCCAGAAGAATGGGAGCAACTCTTTAGTGTCTCTGATGAGGAATCTGACGTCGAAGGATTTTAAATAAATATTTTTACCGGTAATTCTCTTTCGGTATTGTGTTCATTAGTTTATGTTGTCAATAAATATATGTTATATATGTTATATAAGTTATATATGTTATATAAGTATATGTTATACAATAAATAAATGTTTTTTTATCATGGCTGCACGTGTTCAACAACGTTTTTTGTCAATTACAATGCTTGGTGTGAAACAAAATTTTATACCGATTTTTAATCGAAAATTAGGGGTGCGCGTTATACACGTGTGCGCGATATACTCGAATAAATACGGTAAAGCCCGTATAAAACAATAATCATCCTGAGCACCTTACTTTTCATAATTTTGCTTTGCACTACACAAATAGAACTCATCAGATTTATAATGTGTATATGCAGATTTACAGGCGTATAAATACAACTATGAATTTTTCAGAAAAACAGATTAGATGCTTTTATCCTGGGAAACTGACGAATCAGTGATTATTCCTTCACAACATGAATCCAGTGCCTTTAAAACTTGAGATACAAGAGAAAAACACAAACTTCTTTCAGGGTTATTAATCAAATCTATTAAAAACATTTCTGTCAATTGAAATGAAGCTGAAATAAAATATAAATATTAGTCAGAAAATCGTGCTGAAGGATTATGATGATTATGAGCTTGAAATCTACAAATAAACTAAAACGTGTGTGTGATGAACTTTTTATGCATGCAAGTGAAATAAAGAATAAAATTGATCGTTTCAGTACTTAAATGATGGTAAATTATGGCAATATTTGAATCTGAATCTGATGTCGGAATAAAGACAGATAAATAAATATCATGTGAATGGTTTTGGAGAAGCTCCAGTTGTTTGGCGTTTGTGTTTTACAGGATCAAATCCTGTTTTGAGCCGCAAATCAGTTCATTAAAAGTTAGTCTTTTACTGTCAGATCTGGAAATAACTGCAGACAAACGTTTCCCGAGCCCTCAAATATAAACCCACAAACACGTTAATAATTCATGCAAACCAATGAAAAGCCCTTACTATGTAGAGCTTTGCGCTCGTAGATTTGCTTGTAAGAATTTTAAAGCCCCTGAAGACGGAAGAGAATATGATGGAAAGCGGAGGAAATATCTGTGATCTTTCTAATGAACGGCATTAATGTGAGCAGGTCAGCGAGAGGTCCTCATTAAAACACTGCCGTTACTCCTGCTCTTCATCACACGCACAGAACGAGGAATAATAAGAGCAACAGAGAAGAGGAGAAGACGCTCTGTGCATCTTCCTCAAAGGTGTGAGGAGGAGGAGGAGGAGGAAGAAGAGGAGGAGAGGGAGGGGGAGGAAGAGGAGAAGGAAGATAGAGGAGGAGGAAGAGGAAGAAGAGGTAGAGGAGGAAGAGTATGAGGAAGAGGAGGAGGAAGAGGAGGAGTGCAGGAAGAAGAGGAGGAGGAAGAGGAAGAAGAGGTAGAGGAGGAAGAGGATGAGGAGGAAGAGCAGGAGGAGGAGGAGGAGGGAGAGTGAACATCTTATCCAGATATGATTTGATATGATTTAAAACAATCATTATTGAGAGTTCATGCACTGATAAGGGATTGATGGGTTTGTTTTTAATTAAAGTGCAAAAGAGACTTTTTTTAGAAACTTTACTAACATCAAACTTTTGAACTGAGTATATAATATTTGTCATAAAATTGACTCTTATTATGTATAATCTCAGTATATTTTAAATTTTAAGAATGTTAAATTAAAGAGCAAAATAATCAAATGATTATTATACAATAATCATAACAGATGCATAAGACTAAATAAACTTCTTTTTATGTCAGCAACTGATATTTTACACAGTTTAATAACTTCACAGGATTGAAACGACCTGAAGGAAAACTGCTGTGTTTGTGTCGATTAGCCTGTGAACGCAGAGCGTTTGACCTGCTGACACCTGTGAG
>JAWRVZ010000329.1:50000-172500 GCA_037043235.1 Rhodeus uyekii | reverse complement strand
TAGATGATAAATACAGTAAAACAGTGTAATATTATATCAGTGTAAAACAGCTGTTTTCTATGTGAATATATAGTAAAGTGTCATTTATTCCTGTGATTAAAGCTGAATTTATTAGATGATAAATACAGTAAAACAGTGTAATATTATATCAGTGTAAAACAGCTGTTTTCTGTGTGAATATACAGTAAAGTGTCATTTATTCCTGTGATTAAAGCTGAATTTATTAGATGATAAATACAGTAAAACAGTGTAATATTATATCAGTGTAAAACAGCTGTTTTCTATGTGAATATATAGTAAAGTGTCATTTATTCCTGTGATTAAAGCTGAATTTATTAGATGATAAATACAGCAAAACAGTGTAATATTATATCAGTGTAAAACAGCTGTTTTCTATGTGAATATATAGTAAAGTGTCATTTATTCCTGTGATTAAAGCTGAATTTATTAGACGATAAATACAGTAAAACAGTGTAATATTATATCAGTGTAAAACAGCTGTTTTCTATGTGAATATATAGTAAAGTGTCATTTATTCCTGTGATTAAAGCTGAATTTATTAGATGATAAATACAGTAAAACAGTGTAATATTATATCAGTGTAAAACAGCTGTTTTCTATGTGAATATATAGTAAAGTGTCATTTATTCCTGTGATTAAAGCTGAATTTATTAGATGATAAATACAGTAAAACAGTGTAATATTATATCAGTGTAAAACAGCTGTTTTCTGTATGAATATACAGTAAAGTGTCATTTATTCCTGTGATTAAAGCTGAATTTATTAGATGATAAATACAGTAAAACAGTGTAATATTATATCAGTGTAAAACAGCTGTTTTCTATGTGAATATATAGTAAAGTGTCATTTATTCCTGTGATTAAAGCTGAATTTATTAGATGATAAATACAGTAAAACAGTGTAATATTATATCAGTGTAAAACAGCTGTTTTCTATGTGAATATATAGTAAAGTGTCATTTATTCCTGTGATTAAAGCTGAATTTATTAGATGATAAATACAGTAAAACAGTGTAATATTATATTAGTGTAAAACAGCTGTTTTCTATGTGAATATATAGTAAAGTGTCATTTATTCCTGTGATTAAAGCTGAATTTATTAGATGATAAATACAGTAAAACAGTGTAATATTATATCAGTGTAAAACAGCTGTTTTCTATGTGAATATATAGTAAAGTGTCATTTATTCCTGTGATTAAAGCTGAATTTATTAGATGATAAATACAGTAAAACAGTGTAATATTATATCAGTGTAAAACAGCTGTTTTCTATGTGAATATATAGTAAAGTGTCATTTATTCCTGTGATTAAAGCTGAATTTATTAGATGATAAATACAGTAAAACAGTGTAATATTATATCAGTGTAAAACAGCTGTTTTCTATGTGAATATATAGTAAAGTGTCATTTATTCCTGTGATTAAAGCTGAATTTATTAGATGATAAATACAGTAAAACAGTGTAATATTATACCAGTGTAAAACAGCTGTTTTCTATGTGAATATATAGTAAAGTGTCATTTATTCCTCTGATTAAAGTTGTATTTTTAGCATCATTACTCCAGTCTTCAGTGTCACATGATTATAATATGATGATTTGATGCTCAACAAATATTTGCGATTATTATCAGTGTTGAAATCAGCTCATATTATTATGGAAGCAGGATTATTTGATGAATATAAAGTTCAAAAGAACAGTATTTATTAGAAATAAAATCTTTTTTAACATTATAAATGCCTTTACTGTCACTTTTGATCAATTTAAAGCATCTTGATGAATAAAAGCATTAGTTTGTTGTCTTGGAAATAAGAACAGGATTGTACTCTTTGTACATTTTTCTTTTTCTGCAAACTTTTACCAGTTTGACTAAATTATGAGAGTGAATGAAAAATGACAGCTGATATTCTGAATCATTCTTCACAATGAAACGAAAGGTCAAGGGAAACACATTGCATTGTGGGATACCGTATTCAAAGCGCTGTTCTCAATATCATCCTGTCTATTTAACACTCATACACACACACACACACACACACACACCTGTAAGCCTGTAGATTCACTGCTTTTAGTCGTTCCAGGGCTGTTTTTCTCCCTGAAGACGTGATGTTCAGAAACACACAGAGCGACTCTTTCAAGATGAACTTGTGAGCGTTGAACATAGACGTAAAACAATATAAGCTGTAAATGGAGGGATTAGATGCATGAGGGCAAAGGAAGAGTGCAATGAAGTGAGACGTGACCCTGACAAAACTCACAACTGCATGTTATAAAGTCTGAACTAAGATTGAACTCAACTGAGGGGAAAACAAGTTTGCATTGTGAGAAAAAAAGAATTATAAGATATAAACTCACATCTGAGAGAAAAGTCAGAATTGCAAGAAAAAAGACAATTGTGATTAAAAAAGAAAATATCGAGAAAAGTTTGAACTGCAAGAAAAATGATGATTATGAGGGGAAAAACTAAGACACAATTGCGAGAAAAAAAATTCGCTTATTATGAGCGTAAATAAATAATAAATAAATCACAGTTGTGGGAAAAAAGTTTGAATTGCCAGAAAAAAAAAGAATTACAAGATATAAACTCACAACTGAGAGAAAATTATCAGAATTATGAGAAAAAAAAGTGAATTGCGAGAGAAAATGACAAGATTTGACAAAAAAAGGTTTGGATTATGAGAGAAAATCTGGCACAATTGCGAGATTGTTTGAATTATAAAGGGAAATAAAATCTTCCTCTTCAGAAAAAAAATAAAATCACAATAGCATTAAAGAATACTTTGAATTATTTGATGCAAAATAAAAGAAATAATAATAAATTTAAAAAAAACTGAATTATGATGGGAAATAAAAAAAGAAAAAAGAAAAACGTTAGAATTGCGAGAAAAACAATCTGAATTGCAAGACAAACTCTCAATTATTTAAAAAAAAAACATTATTCTGTGGCAGAAACAGCGATCGTGGCGTGAACAGCAAAATTAAAAAACTAAAACTGAAATTAAACTAAATTAAAAACCATTACTAAACATGGAAAAAAGTTTGAGATTGTATTAAAGTTCAGAACTGACTTCGTCTCCCTGAATATGAAACTGCCTTCTTAACATTCACTTCACAATCATGATCATTCATGACTATCAACGGTTTAATATCAATGCAGGAGCCGCTGACGTCAGTGAGGATGCAGAAGAGAAGAGAGAGTGTGTGTGTGTGTGTGTGTGTGTGAAGAGAACGACTCGTGTTCTGAATCGCCGGATTCATCCGTGTCGCGAGTCATTAGTGAGTTCAGCATCTCATAACTCCCTCAAACTCAACACCTTTAATCATCCACACACTCTAACTGAGACAGACACATGATAAACAGCACAGCCCCCCCCCCCCCACATACACACATTCTCTCTCACACACACACACACACACACTCTCTCACACACACACACACGCTAAACAGCGGGAGGATGGTGAAATGATGAGCTAGAAGGAAGAGGAGATTGAAAACAGAGATAGGATGTTAGAGGAGAAGGGGAAATAGATGTGAAGATAAAGAGCGGACGCTATTTTCTTACTCCAATTTCCTGAGCTCTCCAGTTCTGGTTATTCACAGCGTCTGGATCTGGAGTTCAAGCACTGTCAGACCTCAGTGTGTGTCGCTGACCGTCAGTTCTGCGCCTGAAAATCAGCAGGACCGTTTACTTTTGGGCAGCAAAACTTCTGCTCACAATATGTTCTGAACGCCAGTGCTGTCGACTAAAACAAACAAACAAACAAACAAACAAACAAACACACTTGTGTTACATGAAACAAAGATGAAATGGAATAAAATATAAACATTAGACTAACTAAAATCTTGTTGAAGAAAAAAAATTCACAATTGGGCAAAAAGTGTAAAAATTAATGGGAAAAAAAGAATCAGAAATGGGGGAAAAAAGTAAAAATTGAAAGAAAAAAGTAAACATTTTTAGAAAAAAAAAGTCTGAATCAGGGGTAAAAGTTAAAATTGAAAGGAAAACAAATTGCAAGAAAAGAAATGCAAAATTGCGAATAAAAGTCAAAATCGTGAAAAAAGCAATATCAAGAAATAAACTCGCAATTGCGAGAAAAAAAAGTCTGAATTGGGGAAAAAGAAAGTGTCAAAATTGCAAGAAAAAAGTTAGAATTGCAAGAATCAAAAGTCAATGAATAAAAGTCAAAATTGTGAGAAAAAAATGCAATAGCAAGAAATAAACTCGCAATTGCGAGAAAGAGTCAAAATTGAAAGAAAAAAAGTCACAATCAGGTAAAAGGACAAGTTGAAAGGAATAAAAAAGTCAGAATTGGGAAAAAATTGAAAAATTAAATGGAAAAAATCTAAATTGAAAGAAAAAAATTAAATAAAACTAAATTGTCAGGAAGAAATATAGGAAAAAAGTCAGAATTAGCACAAAAAAGATAAAAGGAAAACAAATTGCAAAAAAAAAATTCAAAATTGTGAATAAAAGTCAAAAAACCTTTTTAAACAACCGAAACCAAAATCTAACCCTAAAAAGCATAAAAATGTAAGCAAACTTAAACTGTAAACGTATTAATATTAAAATATAAACAACTGTACGTCCATGTGCAGAAACTGCAGCTTCCTTTTATTATTATTCATACCTGATATTAAAACTTACAATAATCGATATATGCTTTATACGGTTTACACTCTTTCCTTTCATATAGTAAAATAATTTCAGCCTAAATCATATTCTGTTCATTGATTTATTTTGCAAATACAGGATTTACATTTAGACAGTTTCTGTCACAAATGAAACCTTTCAGAGTCTCGATCAGCCTGTGATTCGCTCGCCTGACGTCAGAGCCTAAAAACCAGAGCTGAAGAAACGGGCAAGATATTCAGGAAGCAGAACCATTTATTAATCAAATACAAGAATATCAAACAAACAGAGAAAGAGAAGAAAACAAAATAAGACTCTGTTTTCACCAGATTTATCTCGGGTACGATAAAGACACTTTGACAGCAAAGATCTTCCCCTCCCAGTCAGTGCTTTAATAGCATGTTCGTCAGATTGAAAAAAGGCTGTGGGGAGGGATCATCAGCTGTCAATCAGTCACTCGTCTGGGCTGTGATTGGTCAGAATGAGCGCTCTAGCCCCTCCCACTACTGCCAGTTAAAGGTACGTCCTATAAGCCGGTAGAAGTTCCGATTGTGTTGGCGCAAGTACGAGCGCAGCTGCCGCAGGACAGCGCTGTTGACCGGAGGGTGCGGACGTCCTTTAGACTCATGCAGGCATCGCTCGTGTCCGTCACTGCGAATGCAGTAGAAGCCTTTGGTCTGGTTAAAGTAGAAGTTGGACGCCACGATCCGAGGCGGCAGATCTAAGAAGCGCTCGACTCGCTGGAGCTCCGGCAGGGGGTCGTGGATCAGCGTGTCTCCGTCCACGATGTGGATCTGCTCCAGGGGAAAGTGCTGGAGCCAGTTCTTCATGTGCACGTCGTAGAGGCTGCGCTGGATCGCCTTGTAGCGCGTGTTGAGCGCGCCGTTCTTCACCAGCATGTTCTCGATGGCCTGCACGGGCTTGTGGTTCTCCAGCCGGTTGAAGTAGACCTGTGTGTAGTCCGAGATCACCCTCTCCGTAGGATCTCTCAAGATCAGCAGGAGTCTGATGGAAGAGTTCATGGCGTGAATCCGCGCAGGCGCGACCGGAGACGTGAAGTACCCCGGCGTCTTTTCCACGGTGATCTGATGAGGGTACGAATAGGGCATCTGCTCACGGTACCACTCGAAGCCTTTCCCGTAATTCTCGTCCCAGTCGAAGAAGTGAACTTCAGTGGCGGCCGCCGCCACTTCCGGATGGATATCCAGCATCTCGAGGAGCGCTCTTGTGCCTCCCTTCCGGACGCCGATGATGATGCTGTGAGGCGTGTGTTTGCTGGTTCCCGGAGGAGGGACCGAAGAAGGGGAGACCGTCCCGTTGCCGGGATCCTCCGGAGCCGGCGTCGTCCCGCCGGGCCACACCTGGATGAACTCCGGCGGGGCGGCATACGTCCGGAGCACCAGGAACAGCACGTAGCTTAGGAGATTAGCCATGAGGAGGCTTGCGAGAGATGGAAAGGATAAACAGCGGGTTGGTGTTGAAGAGGCTACGGATTCTGTTCAGTCACGATCGCGAGTCAAGCCTCTTCGAGAAGGGCGTTCAAGGACGAGGTGTGGCCACCGGTCCAAAGCGCATCTGGAAAACACAACACAAACAAAGCAAAGATAAGTTATCATTCACATTCATGCATTTATCAGACGCTTTTATCATCGCATTCAAGAAACACATTGACATTCCAATCAGTTCTTGTTTTTTTCCGGGAATCGAACCCATGACCTTGACATTGCAAGCGCCGCTCTCTACTGTTAGAGCGTCAGGAAAGCTATTGAGATGCTAGATGATCTTAAAGTCAGATTTAATGGAAAGACAGTTCTAATACAGCTTTGAAAGACTGAAAGCACGTTTTAAATGAGATAAACAAGAAGTCATAATAAAATATCCAAGATATAAACCAGACATGAATTCATTACTTCTTATCTGGAGACATGCTCATGTTATCAAGCTCAATGTCAGCGAGTGTGAGAAAGGAAAGATGAGATGTTTCAAATGTCGTGACGGTGTTTCTCTTACAGTCTGATGTTTTGGATGGATAAACAGAAAGAGGATATATTTGGTTTGCTATATTTCCATCCACCTATTTTTGTGCACATTTTGAGGATATTGCATAATAACGCTGGATGGAAATGCCAATTCTATAAATACGTATAAAAACAAACTTGTGCTCAATTGAGGCTGATAATTTTTTATGCAATAAGAAGATATGCACATAAACTATGATGGAAACACATTTCCTGAATAAATCCCGCAGAACCTCATGTGACTTTAGGTCATCAGAGCCTGTGATTGGACGACTGGAGTAACCGATGGACCAATGGCGTCGCATCGTCTCAAATAAGGCTGTGATTGGACGACTGGAGTAACCGGTGGACCAATGGCGTCGCATCGTCTCAAATAAGGCTGTGATTGGACGACTGGAGTAACCGGTGGACCAATGGCGTCGCATCGTCTCAAATAAGGCTGTGATTGGACGACTGGAGTAACCGGCGGACCAATGGCGTCGCAGCATCTCAAATAAGGCTGTGATTGGACGACTGGAGTAACCGGTGGACCAATGGCGTCGCAGCGTCTCAAATGAGGCCGTGATTGGACGACTGGAGTAACCGGCGAACCAATGGCGTCGCAGCGTCTCAAATGAGGCCGTGATTGGATGATTAGAGTAACCGGTGGACCAATGGCGTCGCATCGTCTCAAATAAGGCTGTGATTGGACGACTGGAGTAACCGGTGGACCAATGGCGTCGCATCGTCTCAAATAAGGCTGTGATTGGATGATTAGAGTAACCGGTGGACCAATGGCGTCGCATCGTCTCAAATAAGGCTGTGATTGGACGACTGGAGTAACCGGTGGACCAATGGCGTCGCATCGTCTCAAATAAGGCTGTGATTGGACGACTGGAGTAACCGGTGGACCAATGGCGTCGCATCGTCTCAAATAAGGCTGTGATTGGACGACTGGAGTAACCGGTGGACCAATGACGTCGCATCGTCTCAAATAAGGCTGTGATTGGACGACTGGAGTAACCGGCGGACCAATGGCGTCGCATCGTCTCAAATAAGGCTGTGATTGGACGACTGGAGTAACCGGTGGACCAATGGCGTCGCAGCGTCTCAAATAAGGCTGTGATTGGACGACTGGAGTAACCGGCGGACCAATGGCGTCGCATCGTCTCAAATAAGGCTGTGATTGGACGACTGGAGTAACCGGTGGACCAATGGCGTCGCAGCGTCTCAAATAAGGCTGTGATTGGACGACTGGAGTAACCGGTGGACCAATGGCGTCGCAGCGTCTCAAATGAGGCCGTGATTGGACGACTGGAGTAACCGGCGAACCAATGGCGTCGCAGCGTCTCAAATGAGGCCGTGATTGGATGATTAGAGTAACCGGCGGAATAAGTTGTTTAATTAACAAGTAAATAGCTCTACGTGGCACTGAATCAGTGTTATTTTAGCATCACTGAAATATTGTTATAGTTTACAACGTTTCCATGTATTTGTGAAGTCCCCAGTTAAATCTACCTTTTCGATGTTGATCCACAAAGATGGACATTCACCATCTAAAAGACCCTCCTGAGAAAAACGTGATCAAAATGATTAAAAATACTCCGAATATATAAGCCAGTTAAATTGCTTTTTTGTGCGGATATACAAAAATTTAAATCATAAATTTACAACTTAGTTCACACAGACACTGAGCATTACATTTCCATTTCTGGACTCTTTTACCCAAAGCGACTTGCATTGCATTCAAGAAACACATTGACATTCTAATCAGTTCTTGCTTTCCCTGGGAATCGAACCCATGACCTTGATGTTGCAAGCGCTGCTCTCTACTGTTAGACACACAGGAAAGCATGCATGCAATATTACTGAAGTCCAGTCATAATGGCTGCTATACAAAAAACAAAAAGCCCTCATAACTCAGTAACTAATTTGATTATACGCATATTAAAATGCATTACAATTGCACTCTTGGCACAAGATTACCCAGCATTCCATGCTCCTTTCTCAACTCACACCTAGAACGCTTTACGGTTAGTTATTAGAGACTAAAACAAGGTTGAACAAGCATACAACACTGCTTCTGTTCACTTTTATCGCTTCAGTGGACTTAGAGAATTGAGCCAAGGTCAGAATCACAGGAAGGCAGTGAAAGGAGGAAGAATATGAGAGCGAAACTGGGAAAAACTGCTCTATAAAGAACTCTCTGATTGAGTTCAAAGGATCTTCAAGTATCCCATGCAAATGTACGAATTCGCAAACATCTTCTGACCTTTACGCTTCATCAAATATCAAACCATAGCAAACAGAGACACAGTTAACAGACCAAACAGCCAAAGCCTCCAGTCAAAATATTCCGGCGGTAAAAGGTCACTTCCATGGCATTTACCCGCCGCTCTCAAAACTGATTAAACCTTGTAACTCTATTACAGATTACAACCATCTGCACTCTTTCATGGAGACACGATTACATGACTTGATTTCGGCTCTGAGAACGCATTATCCAAACTCCACTTCGGTCAAGTCAAGTAGATATTAATCACATATTAATCATTCAGCGTTTTATGAATTGCCACTTTAAAGTGGCATCAGTGATTGAGTCACGGGACGCTCTTTCTGCAACAAGCCTCTTAAATGAAGAAAACCCTGGCAAACAAGTGGCTTTCACAATGTGGAAAACTCAATCATGGACTCCAGATGTTACAAATTACATTCAAAGCATAATGTCATGGAATGTGGCCAGTTTATAAATAAATTAAGAGATATAAACACAAACAAATACCACCAAACCACCAAAATAAAAGCTGTTTTACTGTGTCAGAAATGACCATCGTCTCACTTTTTTTACGGAATATATCACTTTTTTCTTTGCCTGATCTCTTTTAATTTCATTGTATTTTTTAAGATTAAGTTCCTAAAGATTTATGTACTCATTGGATTTCATTTTTTTATCTTTGATTTATTTTAAATGATAAAGGATCCAGAGAAATACAGAATTTATTACATTACTTATAACCCAATTTTTTATAAATTACTTTAATTAGATTGGAGATCCTTGCTGATGATTACAAATTAATTAATCCTTTCAGAATGGAAGAAAAAAAAATCACATTTAATAAACAGACTTAATTGTTAAATCTGTATGAATTAAATCAAACAGAAATCCTTTTAGATTATTAATATTAATCAAACCATTAAAAATTGAATTCAGAATTTGGGGGGAATTCATAGCACTCTATTATTGTTCAAATTAAATAAATTGTTAAAGTTTTATTAATTAAATTGATCCAGAGAAAATAAAATTTCTTAAAGCCTAAATTTTAATTATTACTTTTATAATTTGATTGTAGATCCTTTCTGATGATTCAAATTAATTTAACAAAAAGATTAAAACAGAAAACATGGAATTTGTGATAAAAAAAATAAAAAAAATCACATTTCATAGTTAATTTCTCAATTTGTATGAATTAAATCCTTTTATATTATTAACATTATTTTCCCCCATAATTCTAAATTCAATTTTTAATGGTTTAAAGTAAAACATTTCATAGCAGTCTATTATTGTTAAAATTCAATTACTTGTTGAAGTTTTATGAATTAAGTTGATTAATCATCAAAAAGGATTTCCAAAATTGAATTAAAAGCATTAAAAACAGAATCCAGAAAACATTGGAATTTGGGATAAAAATAACATGCATTTAATTGCTGTATTATAGATACCAATTTTAATAAATAATTAAATTGTTAAAGTTTTATAACTTAAATTAGACATTAGACACTAAATTAGACAAAATTAGACAAAATTAGACACAAAAAAAATCTAATCAAGAAAAATTTAAACTGAAAATATGGAATTTGAGGAAAAAGAAAACATATATATATATATATATATATATATATATATTACATTATTATTATATTATAAAATTATTTGATTATTAACATTTAATTGAACCCTTAAAAACTGGAATCCAGAGAAAATGAAAACAAAAAGCGAGGAACTGGATCAAAAAAGAAGGATTTCTTTTCTTCAGTTTCTCAGTTGAAGGAGTGAAATCTTGAGCACAAACTCTCGCTCTCTTCTTCCTGCGAGGCCAGAAGCTGACACTTGTGTCTCTGGCTGTAATGTGTGAGCGGGACGGAGGGACGCCCGCGGGCGGATGGAGGGATGGACGGAGGGGAGTGGAGGTGCTTCAGTGTTCGGCTGAGAAGAGCTGATGCGCTGTGACGTTTCTGTATGCCTGTCAGCGGTGAGACGGCCTGACGCTAACAGCGCTGAGATTACTGTCTGAAACAATCCTGCTCACAGAAACGCTCAAACCCCGGAGCTCTCGGGCAGATCCTGCGGGATTCACAACGCTTACAAACCACACGCATGCGTCTGAATGTCAAACATTTAAGCATTCTTGCATTTATCAGCTGCTTTTATCATCGCATTCAAGAAACACATTGACATTCTAATCAGTTCTTGCTTTCCCTGGGAATCAAACCCATGACCTTGATGTTGCAAGCGCTGCTCTCTACTGTTAGACACACAGGAAAGCTACAAGATGCCAAAGCCACAACATTTGCTTGCAACAGCCTTTCACACGGCGATTCACCTTTACTTTCAATGCAAATACATTCCCAAGCAACGCTTGAACTGATCAAACCAAAAGCTTTAATGCAAGTCGCTTTCCCAAATGCATAAATGTACGAGACTGGCATTATAAATATTTTATGCATAATATTAAAACTATGTATACATATGTTTAGAACCCCCCAAAAATATGATCATGGTTTAACTATCATGTGACTGTCAGAAGAATCAAACAATAATTCATAGCTAAATAAGTCAATAAAATAATATAAAAAGAAAATTAGAAGCTGACTGTCATATTATGGTCATAAGTTTATAATAATTCATAGCCCACCCTAAAAATATAGTTAAATTGGAATAGATTAATATACAAATAAATAAAACTCACTGTAAAAACAAAAATGATCATGTTATGGTCATAAGTATATGATAGGTACTTCTCTATATATATATATGACTCTTGTATAATTAATTAAAGAAATAAGTAAAATAACATCACAAGTTTGCTGTCATGTAATGGTCATATGTATATAATAAAGTTCATAGCCCCCCCCCAAAAAATGTCAAGATAGAGGTATATTAATAGAAAAAGTAAGAATAAAGGAACATCACAAGCCGTTTGTTTGGTTTGTTCATGTGGAGACGCTGTTTCTGCTGCCGAAGAAAATCCATACGATAAAACCCACACCATCAACACTGTTCCAATCACAGCCAATCAAGAGCTGAGATTCACGTATGATAATGAGCGTTCGGTTTCTGTCCAATCAGAGCAGAGCAGCTCTCCGAGGGGCGGGGCTTAGAGAGACTGAATCTACGAACGAAGCGTTTCGGACGCTGAGAGAAAGAGCTGATGCTGCAGTGGATGTTATGAGAACATTAAGCGTTTCTTGAACTTGAATGCAACTAAACCTGTTGTAGGAGAAAATAAAAACTTCTAAAAGGAATAATGAAAGTTTAAAATAGAATAACAGGGTCCTTTAAACTTAATAAATATGATGTGATTTCCATTATTCATCCATTATGCATTGATCAGCTGCTTTTATCATTGCATTCAAGAAACACATTGACATTCTAATCAGTTCTTGCTTTCCCTGGGAATCGAACCCATGACCTTGATGTTGCAAGCGCCACATGTCTGTTTCTGTCAGCTGTATCTATTTACAGAAACGATATGTTATGTTAGAGGTTCTTGATATATTCCTCTGTCTGCACACACTATGAGTCTCTGAATAAAGCTCAGTGTGTGTGTCGGTGTGTGTTGAGCTACAGTGTGTGTGTGTGTGTGTGTGTGTTGAGCTACAGTGTGTGTGTGTGTGTGTGTGTGTGTGTGTGTGTGTGTGTTTTGAGCTACAGGTTCCTCCACGGGACACAAAGAGCCACTAATTACCCTGTTCCTGCGTCTCGTTCCTGCGTCTCCTGAAGACGGGATGGAGCAGCAGGCAGTGCGACGCTCAGCAGAGCCTCATTTGAGAGCGATTAGCATAAAACAATAATTAATCCAATGAAGCCTGATATTACAGTGCTCTTTTCCCACAATATCACAACTGTTTTTACAGCCGATAACGAGGATGTGTGGAGAGGAGTGTGATGACAATGACGAGGTGAAACGTTGCAGTTCCCAGACGAAAGAATGAAACATGACAACAATTCCACTAATCACGTCACTGGAAGATTTACACCCTTAAAAATAAAGAAATAACTTTTAATATCCTTGGAATCTCACAAAATTTCCTTAGATTATTAAAATGCTCCATGAAATAAGTTTTATATTTTTTTTTGGCAATCAAAATCATGTCTAATAAAATAAAATCATGAAACTTATACAATTTAACATCAATTTATAAACATTTTATTTTGCCAAAAAATTTTTTACGCCCCTATAAAAAATATTTCAAATTTCCCCCCAAATTCTGTTATCGGTTTTAATGTTTTTTTTATTTAAATGCACGTCTGACAATTTAATAATGTACTAAGAGTTGTACAGTAAAAAGGCTTTAATAAATGTTTTTATTTTGATTTACTATTAAATCATAACATGGAAGAAAAATTGTGATATTCATTAACAAATGTATAATTTATTATTATTAACACTATTTTAGAGTTTCATTGTTACACGTTACATCTCCTGTGTCTCAATCAGTAGAGAGCGGCGCTTGCAACATCAAGGTCATGGGTTCGATTCCCAGGGAAAGCAAGAACTGATTAGAATGTCAATGTGTTTCTTGAATGCGATGATAAAAGTGTGTAAATCACTGAACGGCTCCTGAAACTGAAGATCTACTTTCGGAGGTTGTGTTTTTAAGGGTGAAGACGCTCAACGCGAACATTTGATGTCAGTCGTTTCATTCCGGCTGCTGTTTAACAGTGCATGCTCACGCTCACACACGCTGTAAACACAACACACAGCTCTCTGACACGTGTGTGTGTGTGTGTGTGTGTGTGTGTGTGTGTGTGTGTGTGTGTCGGATGCCCTGCGGCGAGGCCGTACAGGCGCGAGCGGAGAGACGCAGGCATGGGATGCAGGGAGGATGAAATCCCGCCGGAAGAGCGGGAAGGTGTGGATGAGCTGGTTTATCCGGCCGCTGGAGTTCCGGCTGTCTGGAGTGATGCAGTGCACTAATCCTGATCAGAAGGGATGATGGGAGATCCTCTCCCGGGTCAGGCCTCTG
Organism: Rhodeus uyekii; assembly: GCA_037043235.1. NCBI lineage: Eukaryota > Metazoa > Chordata > Actinopteri > Cypriniformes > Acheilognathidae > Rhodeus > Rhodeus uyekii. Next base: position 158,607 of record JAWRVZ010000329.1, on the reverse strand, counting down.
TGAAATCAATCCTCACATGTGCTCTCTCTCTCTGTAAAGCCCTTTCCCCTCTCTGCTCCCTGTTTACTCATGCACTCTTTCTGTCAGTCACACTAACAGAGCGCTTCTTATATTCTCACACTTGTTCAAAATATTTCTGGTCATATTTTTAGGTCACATTTCCACACTTTCCAAAGCTCTCTCTATAAACACACACGCACGAACTCACTCACTCACTCACTCACACACACACTCAGACTGATACACACATAAACTCACTCACACACACATGCTGGACATATGCGCGCACACACACACACACACACACACACACACACACACACACACACACACACACACACGCAAACACTCAGACAGACACATACACACACACACACACACACACACACACACACACACACAACAGATGTGTATAATTGTACACTTTAGCACTGATATTTAATGCTTCTGTAAAGCAAACATGTTTATCAACAGAAACGGTTCATTTCAAAGCGGCCAAATGTCAGCAAATATTACTAATTTTGCAGTTATTTTCAATATAAACAAGCACATATTCCCCTCTAATCCTCATTACCATAAACTACTGTTACTTTGAGTGCAAAATTGTTGAAATATATGCAAATGTAAAGGGTAAGTTTACCCAAAAATAAAAATGATCCCATAATTGACTCTCTCTCCAGCCATCAGGTGAATATGAGTCATCGCTCTGTGAACGCCATCAGAGAGAGAGAGAGAATATCCTGCTGCTCTCAGCCTTATGACAAGACCTTACCAACACAACTACAGTGCATTCATCCATATATCATCCATATATCATTCATCCATCCATCCATATATCATCCATCCATCATCCATCCATCCATATATCATCCATCCATCACCAATATATCATACATTCATCATCCATCCATTCATCATTCATATATCATCCATCCATCATCCATCCATCCATCATCCATTCATCATCCATCCATCCATTCATCATCCATCCATCCATTCATCATCCATCCATCCATTCATCATCCATCCATCCATTCATCATCCATCCATATATCATCCATTCATCATCCATATATCATACATCCATCATCCATCATCCATCCATATATCATCCATCCATTCATCATCCACATATCATCCATCCATCATCCATCCATCATCCATTCATCATCCATATATCATCCATATATCATCCATCCATCCATTCATCATCCTCCATACATCATCATCCATATATCATCATCCATATATCATCCATCCATCCATTCATCATCCATTCATCATCCATTCATCATCCATTCATCATCCATTCATCATCCATCCATCATCCATCCATCATCCATCCATCATCCATTCATCATCCATTCATCATCCATTCATCATCCATTCATCATCCATATACCATCCATTCATCATCCATCATCCATTCATCATCCATTCATCATCCATTCATCATCCATTCATCATCCATCCATCATCCATCCATCATCCATCCATCATCCAAATATCATCCATCCATCTCTCTATATATCCCTCCACATATCCATCCATCAATCCCTCTATATATGCATCCATCCATCCCTCCATACATCAATCCTTCCATCATTTATATATTTATAAGTCGTTAATAAAGATCTTCTGAAGCAAAGCATTATTGTAATATCCATATTCTAAAAAGAGCATCCTTCTTTTGTTTTTGGGGTGAATATGACCCAAACACGTTCTTGGCATGTTTTGTGAGTCTCTCACTCACACACACACACACACACACACACACACACACACACACACACACACACACACACACACACACACACACACACACACACACACACACACACACACACACACACACACACACACACACACACACACACTTTTACTCTATTCTTTGTCTCCTTTGGGCAGTTATAATTCACACTTTCACAGCCTTCAAACGCTTTCCCTCAAAAGACGACGCGTCTCTCTCGGATTCTTGGATCAGAAATATTCACCAGCACAGAACGCCAGTCAGAAACACACAAATCTGCCCGCATGAAACCCACCTCACCCCTGAAACACACCGGCAGAAAGCTGTTTCCTAACCGAACGGTCTGAGTAATGCAACTGAAGTGTTTGCAGGTTATCCTGCGAGAGCACGGCATCCATGTTGGATCGTTTGAGAAAGAAAACAATGCTTTGGGGAAACACTCTTTCAAACGATCCCCGGAGACACATTACAGTCAACATCCGGAGACTGAGGTGCTTTTACTGCAGCAGGACAAAGACTAGAGCTTTCTCCCGAAACCCACTGATCTTCCTCACAATAAACACTCATGAAGTTCAAGGCAGATTCTAATAGAGCGCATGCAAAAACATCTCCAAATACGGCAAGAAATCTTGGTTTTCCTTCTAATATAAATGAACTCGCCTTGAAAAGTAAAAGATTATTTAGCTTGTTTTGAGAAAATATTACTTGAATTATCTTAGTAAAAATGTCCAATTCTGGTGATTCTTTAAATGAAAGAAGATTTTTTTTAAATGACAGTATATTTAGTCTCAGTTCATCCTGAAATCAGAAACTTCAAGACATATTTTCTTATTTTAAGAGCAAAATGATTCTTATTTTTAGAAAACAATATTTCTAAGAGATTTTTAATGTTATGATTCAATGAACTTTTTATCTTATATTTCATTTATTTTAAACAACCACAAATAAAACATAAGATGCTTGATTTGAGTATTTCTGCATTGGTTTCATCATTTGTGCTGCTGGAATTTGTGAAGCCGTTTCATCTCGTTTTAAGATGCTCTTATCAAGTAGAATTTTCTCACCCCATTGACATCATTTTACGTAATTTGATTTTTTCCCTCTTAATTTATGTTTTATTTTTCTTATTTTTGCATGTTGATTTTTTGTAATGTATTAAAATACGGCCAAAAACAAGAAATCTAGTTCATGCCATTAAATAACCAATTCATTTAGCATTTGCATTTTCATGAATATGCAAATTGGTCTCCGCCTCCATGCACTAACACAAGCTCGAATTACCTGATCCACTCGGTCAGCTTTACTGTAGTAAACACATATAGTGCATGTTTGAAGCTGAAACCGATTTAGAAGAGGAAGAGTGAATTATAGAGGCTCAAGGTATCGCCCTTTACAAACGTCAGTCACATTACGGTAATTTACAGCCTTCGCTTGAATATGCTCTCAAACGGCTAATATGCTAACAGCTAATATGCTAATAACTGCTAACGTCACACAAAACACATTCCCGTTAGTCATCTCAAAGTCAGACAGCAGCTTTCTAACAATCAGCATCCTTACAAAACCTCCAATCATCAACGAGAAAAGCCCCGTCCCGATTGGTCACGCATTTCTGACGGTAGCAAAGTCTTCTTTCCCTTCTTTCACTGCAGTTTTCAGGAGAAATACTCATGGCGTTGACTGATGATTTGCACATTAAAGCATCTTAAAAACACCAAATAGACACCTTTAAAATCTTGATCTTCAGCACAGAGATTTAGAGATATTTATATCTAGAGATATTTTAGTATCATAGATTTAACATTTCATGTGGCATTCCTGAGTACAGAAAGATGCTGAGATTCTGGGTTTGATTCACAGAAATGCATTAATATAAAAACAAATGACAGAATTCTTTGCTAAAGGCACACACACTGACCTAAAGGATTATTAGGAACACCTGTTCAATTATCTAATCAACCAATCAATGGCAGCTGCTTCAATGCATTTAGGGGTTGGTCCTGGTCAAGACAATCTCCTGAACTCCAAACTGAATGTCAGAATGGGAAAGAAAGGTGATTCAAGCTGATAGAAGAGCAACATTGACTGCAATAACCACTTGTTACAACCGAGGTTTGCAGCAAAGCATTTGTGACGCACAACCTTGAGGCGGATGGGCTGCAACAGCAGAACACCCACCGGTGCCACTCATCTCCACTACTAATAGGAAAAAGACCAAAATTGGACAGTTGAAGACTGGAATAATGTTGCTGGTCTGAGGAGTATCGATTTCTGTTGAGACATTCAGATGGTAGAGTCAGAATTTGGCGTAAACAGAATGAGAACATGTTTCCATCATGCCTTGTTACCACTGTGCAGGCTGGTGGTGGTGGTGTAATGGTGTGGGGATGTTTTCTTGGCACACTTTAGGCCCTTAGTGCCAATTGGGCATCGTTTAAATGCCACGGCCCGCCTGAGCATTGTTTCTGACCATGTCCATCCCTTCATGACCACCATGTACCATCCTCTGATGCTGCTTCCAGCAGGATAATGCGCCGTTACAAAGCTCAAATCATTTCAGATTGGTTTCTTGAACATGACAATGAGTTCACGGCACTAAAATGATCCCACAGTCTCCAGATCTCAACCCAATAGAGCATCTTTGGGATGTGGTGGAACGGGAGCTTCGTGTCCTGGATGTGCATCCCACAAATCTCCATCAACTGCAAGATGCTCCTATCAATATGGCCAACATTTCTAAAGAATGCTTTCAGCAGCTTGTTGAATCAATGCCACGTAGAATTAAGCAGTTCTGAAGGTGAAAGGGGGTCAAACACAGTATTAGTGTGTGTTCCTAATAATCCTTTAGGTGAGTGTGTGTAAACACTTACTTATGGTAATTTCAACACATTGTAGGATGTATTTTGTAGGAGTTTAGTCTTAACGTTACAGTCTAGCTTTTGCAAACAGTCTTTGTGTTGCAAACGTGCACATTATTCCTGAAAACACTTGATTTCAAGATCACAGAAATTGCAGCAGCATCTCAGAGCAACGCCTCTGTGTACAAGAGAAAACGGAAATCTTTTTTCAGAAAAAGCTCCACTTAGGCGGCAAACCTGCCAAATGAATTTGCATTTTTTATTAGGCTTTGCATTATTTTTCAGCAGCTCATGTAATTGGTTTTCCCTCCTCCAAAATGGTTTGAGGGAGAATATAAAACACACTCAGTGTTGAAAATAGCATTTTTCATTTGAATTGCAAACCGTCTATTCTGCATTGCCTCACTTGAGAGGGACGGAACGTATTAAAATGTGCTGAAGTGTGAGTTTGTGTGTGTGTGTGAGTGAGAGAGTGAGAGAGTGAGAGAGAGAGAGAGAGAGAGAGAGAGAGAGAGAGAGAGAGAGAGAGAGAGAGAGAGAGAGAGAGAGAGAGAGAGAGAGAGAGAGAGAGAAAGAACAGAACTGTTAGCAAGTTTCAGGGGAAGGTTGATCTCCAGACGCTCAATGCTGGAGTAATTTCTGCCATTGTAACCTCAGGTGGCAAAAGAGTTCAAGCCAGAATATTACACACATTATTATAGAGAAACATCTTTCATGCCACACAAACAGGATTTATGCCCCTGCTGCAATATCTGTGCATATATATAAATGTGCCATATATATGAAACTCTCTGTACCGATGTTCATGCTTTTAGGAGGAATCAATTACTTCTGAATTCAGAGAAAGAAAGAGCGATGTGTCAGAACAATAGAAAGAGCGCGTGATTTCTCGTGGGCTTTAACTCGTTTAAAAAAGGAAAGGCACAATAGATCTGCGAGTAATACGGCCGTTCTGGGTCCGGATCTGCTCTCGTGATCTGATGAAGGATCAGGTACGCAGACAGAAAATGTGCGATGGAAGAAAAAGATGTTCAGCTATTTTAGGAATGAGTGAGTAAAAAGACAAAGACCTTCATTATACGCTAGAGGACACAATATGAAGGGAATACAAAGGGATTGTTACACACTAAAAGCTCTGAAGCTTTAAAAGCATCAAAATAAGCCCACATTACTTTAATCCATATTCCTGCTCTTATTAATTATTCATCCAATCTGGTACAAAACACCCAAAAAAACAAGAAAAAAAAACCCCACTTGAAACAGTATTTTGCATCTTCATTATTATTTAAAATAAATAAATAAATACTGGCCACAAATATTTATTACTGACTATGAAATTTTAATTTCATAATATTATTTAAAATAAATAAATAATGGTCATAAATATGTATTACAGACCAATAGTACTTTACTTTGCATATAATAATAATATTAATTTTTAAATGAATGATTAATGCTGGTTATAAATATTTATACTGACCATGAAACTATATTTTGTACTATTAATTTAAAATAAAATAATAATAATAATTATTATTATTATTCATAAATATGTATTTAATAATTATTAATAAATTATAGTTAGTATAATTATAATTATTATTAGAAATAAATAAATACTGGCCATTAATGTATTACTGACCATGAAACTGTATTTTGTATTATTATTAGTATTATTATAAATTAATTATTAATTTATAATAAATTAGTAGTAGTAGTAGTAGTAAAAATAAATAATACTGACCATACACATTTATTACTGACAATGACATTTTGAAACTTTATTATGAATATTTATTCATTTAAATAAATAAATAAATAAATAACACTGGCCATAAATATTTATTAAATGACCATGAAATTGTTATTTTATTATTATTCATTTATGCATTTATTTTTGTAGTCATTTCAAATAAATAAATTAACATCGGGCATAAATATTTATGAATATATAATTTGCATATTTATTATTATTAATATTATTGTTAATTTGATAATTAACTATAGATTTTAAGTAATTAAAATACATATTTTTCCATGAGAAAAAATATTATTAAAATTAGTTCTTAATTTGTATTTTTTCGCTTGGCATGTGAACCGTGTTCACTATCGACTCTGCTGGTAAAAGTTTGATTTATTTCTCCCCATTCAGGTCTGTAAAGTCTCTAGCTGTGTTTTGCTGCTTCATCCGCAGACCTGAACATGAGGGCAAGTCTCTTAATTAAGCAGACGCTCGCGCCTCCAGCAGCGCAACAGTACGGCTGTATGTTCACAGCGGCTCTCCGGTCTCACTGTCTCATGACCGTCATCAACCCGCGGGAAACACGCATGACACATGACATAATCCAGAGACTTCAGCGTCAAAACACAGTAACTGCTGCTGCGACAAGGTTGTGTGTCAGAACCATATGCAGCTATTAAACTAATGCCATAATGCCATCAGAAAACAGCTGTTTTACACTATAATATAACACTGTTTTACTGTATTTATCATCTAATAAATTCAGCTTTAATCACAGGAATAAATGACATTTTACTATATATTCACATAGAAAACAGCTGTTTTACACTGATATAATATTACACTGTTTTACTGTATTTATCATCTAATAAATTCAGCTTTAATCACAGGAATAAATGACACTTTACTATATATTCACATAGAAAACAGCTGTTTTACACTGATATAATATTACAGCTGTTTTACTGTATTTATCATTTAATAAATTCAGCTTTAAAAATGCACTAACATGAGATAAAAATATGATTAGATTATTTGTTGCGTGCGTTTCAAATCAGACGCTTATGAAGTTTCACACTGGTTACAATGTTTACATTATTTAATTTAATGAATATTCTAAAGGTTATATAATGGCTATGAAGGCGTCAGACGGAGAGGAAGCTCCCGGTGTTTGGGAACAGAACTATTCCATCAGTTCAGCATGTTTCCGACACGTCGAGCATGAGGCTAATCTTGAGCGACGGCCCGTATTCCCACAGGGAAGTAAAGTGAAAACACACAAACAAAACACCTTGAGAAATTCCCTGCTCGTCTTCCTACAGCAGCGGCGCTTACAAAGCCCGGGGAAATTCATTAAACCGTCTGTGTATAATATAATAATAATAATATCTGAAAAGAAGAATCCTCCACATATTACGGCTGGTGAAAGAGCATCTCAGACATTCTGCAGGGAAGAGGAACGATTATCTGACCGAGCGCACAAACATCATGTAGTTTGAACAAACCATCAACACGAATGGTTCCTCAAACCAAAGTTTTAGTAAAAAAAGGGAACAAAAATGTTAAAAGTAAATAATATAAATAAGTTCAAACTAGAGCAATAAAAAAGTAATGAAACTCCTAACTCGTTAAGCTGCATCATCATCAAATACTGCATTCAATCTTCTTGTCAGCGTGTTTTCATTCAATTAGCACAGGTTTTGCTCTTATTTTGGAAACTGATTGATTGATCACACACCTCATCGATCTGAGGATCAATTTCATCTCTGTGAAAAAGAGAAAGCGTGTAATGCTCAAAAATCGTTTGTTTGTGTCCATGAATGTGTGAAAGTGTGTCTGAGTGAGTAAGTGAGCGAGAATCTGTGTGTGTGTGTGTGTGTGTGAGTAAGTGAGACAGAGAGAGAGAGAGTGTGTGTGTGTGTGTGTGTAAGTGAGACAGAGAGAGAGAGAGTGTGTGTGTGTGTGTGTGTGTGTAAGTGAGACAGAGAGAGAGTGTGTGTGTGTGTGAGTAAGTGAGACAGAGAGTGTGTGTGTGTGTGTGTGTGTGTGCGCGTGTGAGTAAGTGTGTCAAGTAAAGTGTGTCTGAGTGAGTAAGTGATCGAGCATCTGTGTGTGTGTGTGTGTGTGTGTGTAAGTGAGACAGAGAGAGAGAGAGAGAGAGAGAGAGTGTGTGTGTGTGTGTGTGTGTGTGTGTGTGTGTGTGTGTGTGTGTGTGTGTGTGTGTGTGTGTGTGTGTGAGTGAGACAGAGAGTGTGTGTGTGTGTGTGTGAGTAAGTGAGACAGAGAGTGTGTGTGTATGTGTGTGTGTGTGCGTGTGAGTAAGTGTGTCAAGTAAAGTGTGTCTGAGTGAGTAAGTGAGCGAGCATCTGTGTGTGTGTGTGTGTGTGTAAGTGAGACAGAGAGAGAGAGAGAGTGTGTGTGTGTGTGTAAGTGAGACAGAGAGAGAGTGTGTGTGTGTGTGTATGAGTGAGTGAGACAGAGAGAGAGTGTGTGTGTGTGCGTGCGTGTGTGTGCGTGCGTGTGCGTGCGTGTGAGTAAGTGAGAGAGTGTGTGTGAGTGAGTAAGACAGAGAGAGAGAGAGTGTGTGTATATCTGTGAATCTCTAAAGCCTTGATCTCTGATTTATCCATTTTAAAAATAAATAGAAAAGCAGTGCTAACCGAAAGAAAACAAGTTGACAACATTGAATCCAGTGTCTGCTGATGATAGAGAGTAATGAGCGACTTGAGCAATGTTTTGTAGGCCGGCCGTTTTTCAAACGGGAACAACACAAGCCTAACAAGGTAGTGCGTGCGTGTGTGTGTGTGTGTGTGTGTGTGGATGAATAGTTTAACTGGTATATTTCTCTATAATTTGATTTGATATCGAGTTTTCCGCTGCTTGATCTTCAGAAAAGGTAAAAATGCAGTTTTTCTTTGGATTACCTTGAGTTGTGAAGATTTATCAGATCAGATTATGATCAGATATAATTGCACATTTAGAGACGCAGTCGCATTCTCATGAACTCTTTAAACAGCTCTGAATTCCTTTCGTCTCTCAACTCTTCCTCATTTCTCCTCCTCATTCAGTCCGAGACGCAGACATACATAATGAATGAATGACTTAATTGAATGAAAACTCGCGCTTCTTCAGACAGACGCTGTGAGGCTGTAAATGTTTGATGAGGCCCATCAGATCATTAGTGAGGGTGATAATGCACACACTCAATGACAAAAGACAGAGAAACAAGATTTGGGCGAACGAGAGGATGCGCCGTGTTTACATTCAGCCTCAGATCTGCTGCAGCGTCAATCGCACAAAAGTGGAAGATTTCAACTGACAAATAAACGTGTAAAATATTTGCTCAGAGGACGCAATTACTCTTAACAGAACACACAGCATTAGAGGAGCGAGAGTGCGAGCATTTGAGTGAAAGTGAGTGAGTGTGTGAGAGAGAAAGAGTGAGAGAGAGTGAAAGTGAGTGTGTGAGAGAATGTGTGAGTGAGTGTGTGTGTGTGTGTGTGTGTGTGTGTGAGAGAGAGAGTGTGAGAGTGAGTGAGAGTGAAAGTGAGTGAGAGAGAGAGTGTGAGAGAATGTGTGAGAGTGAGTGAGTGTGTGTGTGTGTGTGTGTGTGTGAGAGAGAGAGTGTGAGAGTGAGTGAGAGTGAAAGTGAGTGAGAGAGAGAGTGTGAGAGAATGTGTGAGAGTGAGTGAGTGTGTGTGTGTGTGTGTGAGAGAGAGAGAGTGAGAGAGAGAGAGAGAGTGTGAGCGTGTGTGAGAGAGAGAGAGTGTGTGTGTGTGTGTGTGAGAGTGTGTGTGTGTGTGTGTGAGAGAGAGAGAAAGAGAGAGATTGCATGTGTGTGTGAATGAGTGAGAGTTTGTGAGAGAGAGTGTGTGTGTGAGTGTGTGTGTGTGTGTGTGAGAGAGAAAGAGTGAGAGTGCATGTGTGTGTGAATGAGTGAGAGTCTGATAAGAGTCTGTGTAAGTGTGTGTGAGAGAAAGAGAGAGTGTGTGTGTGTGTTTGTGTGTGTTTGTGTGTGTTAGTTAGTGTGTGTGTGTGTGTGTGTGAGAGAGAGTGTGTGTGCGAGTGAGTGAGAGGGTGTGTGTGTGTGAGAGAGGGATTGAGATTGTGTGTGAGTAAAATATTTTGACTGACAAATGAAGTCATAATCGTGTAAAATATTTGCTCAGAGGACACAATGACTCTTAAGCGCACGCACGCACGCACGCACACACACACACACGCACACACGCGCACACGCGCACACGCGCACACACACACACAGCATTAGAGCAGCATGAGTGCGTGTCGTTGGAGAGCAGGCGAGTCCCCGTGAGACGTGATTGTTTGATATTGTGCACATCTCTGCAGCTGCGATCACACAGATACAGGCATTAATGTGTCATAATCCAGTTTCTGCCGCCTGTGTTTGTTCAGCCTTCATTCGCCTCTATCGGCGCAGAAGCTGCAGTAAATATGTACTCAGTAAATGCTACAGATAAGGCTGGGAGAGACGGAGCGTCTGGGAGAGACGCTGACTGCCAAGAGATGGGCCGGATCCATCACTGGAGCTGGAGGAGACGCTCCCAATTCATCAGGGCTGTAAACAAAGCTTTACCTTGGAGGAAAAGAGACGGATTTATCCAATATTTGAGCTGTGAGGGAGAGCCAAGACCAAACTACTGCTGCGCCTACAAGCGCTCGCTTAATCTATAGGCGGAACACATTACACGCATTATTTTTATTGAAGAACATGACATATATTATAAAATGTAATAATATGAAATAATACATGTACACATGTATATAGAAATGATACATACTGTATACACACACTCTAATAATAACAATGATGATGAATTATCATAATATAGTATACGTTTAGACAATAATATCCTATTTATTATTATTATTTATATATATATATATAGCTTTCCTGTAGTTCAAACAGTAGAGCATGGAGCTTGCAACATCAAGGTCATGGGTTTGATTCCCAGGGAAAGCAAGAACTGATTAGAATGTCAATGTGTTTCTTAAATGCAATGATAAAAGCAATAAATATACATTTATGTATATATAGCTTTTATCATAGCATTCAAGAAACACATTGACAAATTTTTATATATATACATACACACACACACTATATTTACATTTATTCATTTAGCAGATGCTTTTATCAAAGCGACTTACAATGAGGAGTACAGAAACAATTTGTCCAGAGGATACAAAAATACATAAATATATGTTACATAAATTGAATTAAACTATTACTGTAATTTATATTATAAAAATACAATACTAATAATTATAAAAATATAATATGAAATAAAATAACACATTATAGTAATAATAATAATAGAATATATAGATATATATGATACATATAAGGAATAATAACAATGATGAATTATCATAATAAAGTATGTTTAGACAATAATATATTATTTATTGTTAAAAAATGTTATATATATATATAAAAAACACACACACACACACATTAATAAAATAAAAATAATATGATTATAATAATGTTATATAAATTGTATAAAACTATTACTCCAATTTATACTATAACAATAATACAAATACAATAACTAATAAATATAATATATATATATATATATATATATATAAAATAATAATAATAATAATAATAATAATAACATTATAAAATATATTAATTAATAATATCATAAAAAAATATATACACATTATAGTAACAATAATTTCAATGACTAATTATTATCCCAGGAGAGGTTTGATAATTATGTGAAATATTGTGTCTGTATTATTATTGCTTCATGTATGATGACTCTTATTGCAGTCGCTTAAAGTATTTAGAAAGGTTTGTAAGGGTTAAAGGTTCAAAGTTTTTGATGCAAGTGTCTAAATGACTTCTGTTAAACTTAGAGTATTAATAAATGTTTAAGGATTACAGAAACATAAGGTAATCCTTTAATGCCATTCAAAACACAATAAGATCAACAATCAACACTTCACAGTCAGCGTTAAATACAACAGTAGGGGTGTGTGTGTGTGTGTGTGTGTGAGAGAGAGAGTGTCTGTGTGTGTGTGTGTGTGTGTGAGAGAGAGAGTGTCTGTGTGTGTGTGTGTGTGAGAGAGAGAGTGTCTGTGTGTGTGTGTCATGGTTGGTTGTGTTAAGCGCACAATGAAAGGAGTAGGTAACAACTTTTTAATTGTGAAAAAACTCAGGAGTTCACAGGAGGAAAAAATAAACAACCACGTTTAACACTGAAAATACCAAGGAAGTGGAGAAACACTGGGTTTAAACACACGAGGAGCGTAACTAATGTCACACAGAACAGGTGTGGGAACCAATTCATTACCATGGAAACTAAATGAGGGACACACGCAAACCAGAAAACATTATAAAACATAACATTTATATTACAGTGTGTGTAACAGAGAGTGTGCGTGTGAGAGAGAAAGAACAAAAGTGAGAGAGAGATAATGTGTGTGTGAGAAAAAGAGTGAGAGAGAGTGAGTTTGTGTGAGTGAGAGAAAGAAAGAACAAAAGTGAGAGAGAGATTGTGTGTGTGTGAGAGAGAGTGAGTGAGTAAGTGAGTGAGTGAGAGAGAGAACAAACGAGCAAGAGAATGTGTGATAGTGAGTGTGTGTGTGTGTATGACAGAAAGAGGAAAAGTGAGAGAGTGAGTGAGTGTGTTTAAGAGAGAGTAAATGTGTGCGTGTGTGTCAGTGAGTGAGTGAGAGTGTGCATGTGTGTGTGTGAGTGTGTGTGTGTGTCTGAGAGAGAGTATGTGTGCATGTGTGTGAGAGAGTGAGTGAGTGAGTGTGTGTTTGTGGAGGAAAGAGAGAAGTTTTAAGGTGCAGTGACATCAAAATCTGAGTGATACTGAGTGCTGTTTACGGGACACTCTCGTCCCGAGAGAGAGAGCGAGCGAGAGACTTTAGAGAGAGTGAGAGGGAGAGAGAGAGAGTCATCAGAGCTGTAACTCACACTCACGTGACTCACTGTAATTTTACGCCTGTGAGTGAAGCAGATCTCAGCCAGCAGCTTATCTATAATGACGATCTGCTGCACTTCTGCTCCTGGTGGAGGTGATATTGAGGTTATGAAGAACGAGAGAGAGAGGGTGAAGAGAGATGAGAAGAGAAAGAGAGAGGGGGGAGAGGGGGAGAGAAAGAGAGAGAGAAAAGTGATGTCAGAATGTTGTGTGTTCTTACTAGGTTTCTATGTTTTTTCTGAGCGGATCAACTAAACTATCATTATTTCCAACAATTCTTCAGATAAAGGTTTATAGTTCGATATAAACTCATGTCTACGGTAGAATAAATCACATTATAAAAATGGTGTCAATGACATGTTTACACCAGTAGGCGGCGACAAGAGACTGTTAAAAATGCATCCGTCATTGAATCCTTCATTCAAAATATTCGTCCAAACGTGTCATGATTTCTTAAATATTCAAATATTTTTAATAGACTTAAGTTGTTTGTTTACAATTGGTTTCCAAGGCATTGCTGTGTGATCTGGGTGACTGCCAAAGGGTTGCTAGGGTGTTCTGGGTGGTTGCTAGGGTGTTCTGGGTGGTTGCTAGGGTGTTATAAGATGTTGATATGTAGTTGCCAGTTATTTCTTGGTGAAAAACATCCCTTTTTTATTCCGCAGCCTCAAGTCTCTGTGATGGTTTGGTCTCTAAACGGCTCGTTTTATCGTCCAGCAGACGAACGCTCACCGTCAGATCCGTGTAAAGCACGGCACTCCCGATCCTCGTGATGTGAGGGATCCTGCGTGTCTGCAGGGATTACTTACACACACTTACAGTAAAGGTTTAAAAATATCCCTTCAGTACGAGCAACAGTCACACTGACGCATGTCTTAGCAAACACCGCTAATAGAGAACGCAATACGAGCAGATGGAGAACATGTGAGTGGAGGAAAATCAGAGAGAGAGAGAGAGAGATAGAGAGGGAGAGTGTGTGAGTAAGTGAGAGACAGAGAGAGAGTGTGTGAGAGAGAGAGAGAAAGAGAGAGTATGAGTTAGAAAGTGTGAGTGAGTGAGAAAGTGTGAGTGAGAGAGAGAGTGAGAGAGAGAGAGTGAGTGAGAAAGTGTGAGTGAGTGAGCGAGAGAGAGACAGAAAGAGAGAGTGAGACAGAAAGAGAGAGTGAGAGAGAGTGTGTGTGAGAAAGAGAGTGTGTGTGAGTGAGTGAGAGAAAGAGAGAGAGAGAGAGAGTGTGAGTGAGACAGAAAGGGAGAGAGTGAGTGAAAGAGTGAGAGAGAGAGTTTGTGTGAGTGAGTGAGAGAATGAGAGAGAGAGAGAGAGAGGTAGAGAGAGGGTCTGTTAGACTGTTGCACATTTGCATAAATGCCTGGAAAGCATCGGCGACGTCTCTTGACGGAAAGAGATTTGAAAGCGTCAGGCTGTTGATCTTCAGAGAGATGAAGCTCAGAAACACACACACACACAAACACACACACACACAAACACACACACACACACACACACTCCGAAACACCGGCTCACAAACCCGTCAGTCCACATTCAAATTCATAATGGCAGAATTCAAAGAAGACTCAAATCAACAATGAAGTTTCTATTCAAAATCAAATCAGAAGAAAAGCATGTGTCAATTCATCACTAAATGAACGACAGATCATGAGTCTGGAGAGAGAGAGAGTCCAGCATTTTGTATATTACACACACAAAACCACACACGCACATTTACATTCATGAATTTGTCTTATTGGCAGACGCCTTTATCCAAAACGATTTACACAACTTGCATTCAAGAAACACATGGAATCTTGCTTTCTCTGCGATTAAACCCATGACCTTGATGTTGCAAGCGCTGCTCTCTACTGTTAGACACACAGGAAAGCTAGACACACACACACACACACACACACAGAATATGCTTTACTCATCAATATTTACACCAGATTAAGTAAAATACGTCAAATTGACACCAGTGTAACAGATAAAGTGAAGTTCAATAGGTAGAATTGTTTGTGTAATAAATGTGTATGTAATGCATTCTGTCCTTTGGGACTTGCCATAGGCAAGAGAGGAATGCGCATGCGCAGGTAGTGCGCGGGAGTTCGGGAAGAGTGAAGTAGAGGAGAAGAGGAATAAAGTTTTTAATCGTTCATGGAACATCTGGGTTGCGTTTTCTTTATTTTCTTATTCTACAAGTGTTTAGGCGAACCTAAAAAGAACCTACGGAAGCTCGGTTACACCAGCCTAATTTATCATGTTTTCGCGTTACGGACATAAAGATGAGCAAACGTGCGTTAAACTCTCATGAAAACGGCAACAATGCCAAACATCTTCATGGTCCAGAAAAACCGGCTTCATCTTTGTGCAAAACACGCGATTTTGTGGTGAAATCTGAGGCAGGAACGTTCCGGAGCGCTTCATCATCACATAAACCCGTCATTAACCCTCAAAACGCTGAAAGCAAAGGCTAATAATTCATCTCCGCTCCGACACATCAAAACACATCATGATCCGGAGCGAACGGCCTCTCGACTCGAAGAAAAGAAGCCGTATCGCCATAACAAGAGCTTATCAGACAACAAACTTCTCTTCCCGTGACTTTCATCTTCTGCACTTGTTCCACTGATCTCATGAATAAGTCATAAAGGCCGGAGCCCTTCGGCTCGGAGCAGCGCGCGCCTGTAAAACACAGAGAAGTGTTTATGGGAGATAAGAGCCGGAGAGGTTGCCTTCCCAATAACGCTTTTTATCGCTCCTTGTCCTCCCCGAGCATCGGCTTTACGACGCACACCCACGGCAGCAGAATGGATAATTAGGGAGTTTGTGGAGTCGACATTTCGGCCGTGACGGAAGAGCCCAAACAAACCTCTGCCGAACGCGCAACGCTTCAGTCCTGCCGCTAAACGCCGCGGTCGCGTTGAACAGAAACCAGTTCATCCTGTCGGAAGAGGTTTCAGAAGAGCAGAAACTTTAAACCCTCGATTGATCTGTAACGTATTGATCATTTCCTGTCAGACTCAGACGATCGATGGACCCGATGATCTCGGGATAGTTTCCTTCTGACCGCCAGACCTCAAACAACAGCCACATGAACACACACACACACACACACACACACACACACACACACACACACACACGGGACGCACAACCACAACACACATGAACACACACAGACACAGAGACACAGACAGGACGCACAACCACAACACACATGAACACACACACACACACACACACACACAAACAAAACACATGATTCACTGGAAACGTTCCTGTTGCTTTTGTTGACTAAGAGTCTAACCAAAACGATTGATTGTAATTGTAATAAAGCATGAATGAGATGAAATATAAATATTAGATGAGAAAATGAAAATTTAATAGCATTATAAAATTTTTATATATTAAAAAACATTTCAGCGCATATATATATATATATATATATATATATATACACACACACACACACATAAGTACACACATACGTATACATACATTTTTAAGAAATATAAGTATTATATCTTAATATTTTTATAGGGTAGCATTAATATTTTTAATTATAAAAAAAAGAATTGATCATTCACATATATACATATATACATATATACACACACACACACGTATGTGATCAATTTTTTAAAATAATTTTTATATATACACATACATACATATATATATATATATATATACACACACATATCTTTGTGAATGATCAAATCTTTTTTTGATGATATATAATAGTTTTTAAAAAGGTTTGAAGGAACACCCAAAGGAATGCTTGTGTTAACAAAAAACAACAACATTCTAAAAAAGCATGAATATAATATAATAAAATACAAACATTAGATTTAAAAATAAAATGAAAATAAAATCTTGACTGAAAATGCTAAAAGTAAAATAAAATATTAGAATGTGGTATTTTTAATTATTACACAAACTATTTTTATATTAAGTTACATGATAATAATATTAGTTTTCTATATATATATATAAATAATTATTCATTAAGGTGCATTCAATAATTTATATAATATATATGAAACTTAAAATAAATAGTATTATAGGGTTATAGTATTTATCGAATAACATTTTTCATTATTAATATTTTTTATATAGTAGTTTGAATAAATTTAGCAATTATTAAACAAAAACTATGACCTGAAATTCCCCACATGAAGTAAAATGCCATGAGAAATGAAAAAAGTATTTATAAAAATGTAATATTTAAAGTTTAAATAATCTTTGTGGTCTTGAAAAAAAAAAAAAAAAAAACTTGATTATCTTCGGGCAAAATGTATTTCCTGAATTTAAGAAAACTAAATTTAAAATGAAAGCCAATACTATAATAGTGCATAAAAACACACAACACTATCTGCTATAAAACCATGATATCTGTTTGATTTTACGCACTGATGATTGAAAAACAACAACTATTTATGCTGTGAGCTTCCAAACATTTGACCTGACTGGTTTCCAACCCAAAACTGTCCTTTAAAAGTCTGATTTCCATCCCAAATGATGAACCGTGAGGATGCATCTTTGAGTCGAGCGTCTCATTGGCTGGGATGTGATGTAACCTGGACAGCTTTTAATTAGCTTGTGGAAACAATTTCCAACAATCAGTGATAAGTCCACCAACCACAGACTCGTTAATTCCTCACTTTTTAGCGACGGAGGAAACTTGCGGTGCGTGATTGAATAGACTGACCTCCAAAACCCAAACGGCGTAATCATCGCGACTCAGCTGTCGCAAATTAGCGGCGGTGGTTTCTGGGTCTGTGCTGATTGCAGCAGAGAGGACGCGTTTGAAGCCAGACATCTGCTGCGAACGACACTTTCCATCAAAACGCCAATAGCCGTATTATAGACAAACAACCTCTTGTTATCTCGGAGCCCTTCAGAAGTGGAGTGACTCATTGTGTCGCTCCATTCAAGCCCTTGGCTTCGAGATGATGTCCCGTTTGTTGTGGCCTTAAAGATGATGACATTTAGCTTTGCTCAAAAACATCTTCAGACACACTCATTTGCTTTTCTATTCTCAGGGATGACCTTTAAAAGTAGCGTGCGACTCTAATTCAGAGGTGAAGTATTGGGGTCACGCCATGCGCTAATACACAACATGCATTGCTGTGTAAACAGCGGCGGAAATGACTCACACACACACAAACACACGCTTCCATTGAAACCGCCACGTATGATTCTGACATTTAACTGATACAGAGTAAAAGCACGGCGGCAGAGAGGAAGACTAACCTTTAATAGCTGCAACTGTAAAGACACTGATGTGTTTCGGGGAGTAAAGAGAGACCGCGGGGATCTGAGAACAGACTGGACTTCTCTGCTGTACGGGAACAGAAGGTACATAAAAACGACAAAGTTGAGCGATTAGGATTCAGGACAGGACCGAGACGAGTCTCTGACCCGCTACTCCCATCAGTGCGCTTTCACAGAGGCCGACAGAACCTGCGGATTTCATTTCTCTGTCGAGGCGGAAGAGTAAAAATCAACATCTTAACCAGCAGATCATCTAATTCCACAAAACAGCCCTTGATTGTGATTAAGCACCCCTTGTTTTTTATTGTGACTATTTTAATAATTGCCAAATCCATTTAAACTACAATTTAAAAATATGAATAATAAAATAATTATATAATATAATTTTTAACTCTATATTTCAGTTTTATATAATATTTAAAAAAAATAAAATAATATATCAATAAATAATGATACATATATATATAAAAGTCTATTATTATTATTATTAATAATTACATACATTAATGCTACCATATAAAAATATTGCTTTATCTTAGAAATATTAGTCAAAAGTTCTTAGTTTTTTTCAAAGTTTTTTTTATCTAACATTAACATTTTATTTAATTAATGCATGTATAAAATTTTTGGATTCATTTTTAGTTAACACAAACTAAACCAGGGTGTTCCTTTAAACCCTTTTTAAAACCATTATTAGGATTGTATAATTTATTTAAGGCTTTTCAATTATGGCACATATCATAATCATGATTATCTTAATGTTGAAATCACAATTGTTTAATGATATGATCAAAGCCTTACTTCACAATATCAGCAATACAACAACCGCAAAGAACAAATAAAACTAACAACTAGCCTACAACAGTAAATGTAAAATAACACTGCTGTATACATTAAATATAGACTAATCCTTAATAAAACAAGAGCAGTGAGTGATTTTATCTTTGTCTTCGGTTGTCTGATTGACAATGACGGCAGCAGGAATTTTAAGTTACTGTCACTTTAAGAGCAGCTCAGATTCAATATCCTGACACACATGCTTTCCTTCTCAAATGTTTACATGCACTTAATTCCTGTGATCATTGTAAAGCTGCTTTGAAACCATCTCTATTGCAAAAAGCGCTATATAAATAAAGGTGACTAGACACATAACCGACTGCGATTAAAAGGATATTTATCAAAACAGCATTTCGGCATACAGCAATGCCTTGAGATACGAGTGTTCTGAGATAAGAGCAAATTTTTTGCTTTGAGATAAGAGTAAATATTTGAGATACGAGCAGCTTCCAGACGCTAGAGGTGTTCAGCACTCGCAGCAGCTCAAGCTCCTCATTTATGGGTAATAGCATATGATCTCCACTAGAGGCAGCTTGGTTTTACAGCGGGGGTTACCGGGGGCAACGAGTGATTCACCAGTATTAAGCTGGGAGCAGCACGAGTTATGAGTGTTCAATAATAATACATATGAGCTTCTGAGTCTATCAATACACAACACGGGAACAAACACTACACTTCTGTATTGTGTTTGTGTATCTATATAATCCCTCCCTCCTTAACCCGATCTTTAATAAAATGCATCCTTTATCCATTACATCAAAATACATAAAGTTCAATTAAACACAGCCCCAAAAACCCCATTGCCTTTAAAGTTTATTTCCATGAAACGAAACCAAAACATTAGGCATTTTTTAACAAAACCAAAAAGCAAACAAATATATACAATCCCAAATCCACAAAACCATTCACGGGTTGTTGAAAAGAACAAGAAGAAAAGAGCTTATCTGACGGCAGTCTTTTGAATGTTTCTGAGGAAAGATGTACGATGAACCAGGAGCTTAGAGATGAAATTACAAAAGAGAGATCCAGTGAAATGATGCAAACACACTAATCCTCACGACCAGTAAACATGAAGCGTGGAGTGTGTGTGTGCCAGGCCTGTAGTTTGCACTCTCTGAGGAGTCATTTACACTTTATCCAAAGAGACTTGCATCGCATTCAAGAAACACATTGACATTCTAATCAGTTCTTGCTTTCCCTGGGAATCGAACCACGACCTTGATGTTGCAAGCGCCACTCTCTACTGTTAGACACACAGGAAAGCATGCAATAACATCACATCCATCGGATTTTCCCTTTCACTTAAAAATGAATCGACATGCTTTCAAAGGCAACTGTGAAGATATTAGTCTTTACGTTTCGTTACCGGCTGTTCACACAAAAGCGATTAACACATATTCTTACATTCACCCTGTTTAAAGTGATGAAAACCCAACGACATGCAAACGTGCCACAACAGCCCTCCTTTACTGAAATCCTGTAGTTAAGCGTTTAACGCGAGGGCCGGCAGTGATGGAGCAGGTGATTTTGATCTCAGCAGCTCTCCGGTTCCCGGGTCACCCGTCCATGGAATTAAACCGGCAACCCCTGCGACAGCAACTCACTTTCTGAACTATTAGACTCGGAGAAGCAGCAGTTTCAGCCAAAGACTTCATCAGTCAGACTCTGACAGGATAAATAGGCCAGCGCACACATCTCAGCTCAAACATCATTATACGGCAGGCGCTTCAAACACAACACGGATGCATTGTGCCAAACGCCAAATCTTCAACAGTCACTTTAGAAGAGCTGAATGGAAGACATGCATGCATGAGACACGATATTATTACGCTATAAATCAGGGGAAGATCAAATTTGCATGATCTTGATCAAACCCTGTGATCAGCTTTCGGTTTATGATCTGATGATCTGATCAGCGATTAGACACGCATGGACAGAGTTCAACAGAAGGGAATCTGGTCTGTTTATTTATTATTCAAAGCCACAATCGGCATTAATGGCAAACGCACGAGCAATGACCAATTAAATAATCATAATAGCAATAATATTTCAATACGTTTAATAATATTATGTCCATAAACAAAACAAAATATAAAATAAATAGTAATAATACTGAAAGAAATATTTGAAACGAATGCATTTACTGAATAAAAATGTTGCTTTACATCATTTAAAGCAAGACGTTCTAATAAAATACACTTTAAAGTCAAGGAAGACTTAGAAAAAAAAAATCTTGCATTTCATTAAAGGACGACCAAGTCAACTTTTTTTTTTATTCTCAAAAGGAAATTAATGTTTCAGTCTTTACTTTATAACTGGATTGAATGTAATCTGACCTCTTTTAAAAGTTGCTGTTTTTATGTTGAACTATATTTCAATGTCTTGACTTTTAAATTACGAAGAAATCGGGGAATGTTTATTATAATGACAAAAATTGTTACTTTTAAATGGCCATCATTGTAAAAGATGCATTTTACTCCCTAATAGTTACAGAATCAACCAGAAATAACATTTGAATAGTTTCAATATAGCAAAATAAATGAATAAATAAACTATATTTTTAAGCAATATACATTTTCTTTAGATGCAAAATGACATAATCTGGGAAGTTTTGTTTTCTGAAAAATGCAAATATACATATAAATGTGAAACATAAGTATAAACTTAATACAATTAAAGAAAAATAAGTTGTTTTACACTCATTTCAACCCCAATTAAACTGACTATTAAAAAAAAGTTAAAAACTGCTCATTTCTCAGAAAAGAAGATCCCATTCTGCATCTCAAGTTGTCATGAATGGAAAGAGTAGTTTTGCACATCCTTAATCAAGCTGCTAAACCTTTGCTTTATTAGTGGCATCAACTAGAGCGAGACGAGGACAGACGATCAGCAATGTGTGGCATGAAACAAAGCTCTACTTCCCCTGAATTAGAACCATCTAGAAAGCGACATTGTGCCACACACACACTTACTTCAAAAGCTCTTCTCGAGTGCCTTGCTGAGAGCAGCGCTGTGGAAAATGTGACTGAAAATCACCGTAAGAGCGAAGGAAGACGAGTGACAAACAGCTGCATCCACTTCCCATCGGGCTCTGATAAAATGCTTCAGACTCTTATGTAACGAACACAGGTGCTCATGTGCAGCTACTCCAGCTGAGACTCCGACACTGACGTCCGGCACATTAAAACCACTGCATTTCCATGAGTGAGCGCTTGCACTGGCCGCTTTGTGCGGGACAAGGAAATTGAGTGCTTTAAAGAGCGCTTGCAACATCAAGGTCATGGGTTTGATTCCCAGGGAAAGCAAGAACTGACTAGAATGTCAATGTGTTTCTTGAATGCAGTGATAAAAACATCTGATAAATGCATGAATGTAAAGTGAAGTGAGAGTATTCGTTTGCATGCAGCAGATCCTGGAGATGCACTGAAGCTTTGCGGCGCATTCAGAAACATGGAAGTTATTGATGAAGGCGGAGGCACTGGTAACATCAAGGTCATGGGTTTTATTCACGCAGATACGGATGGAATGTAAAGCCTGAATGTGTGAATGAAATGAAGGTGAAGCACATTCCCTGCATTTGTTCTCAATCATCACTGACCAGCATTATAACCAACATGGAGATTCACTCTGATCTAATCCGATCTTTCAGTGGGAAGATAATGTGATGCTGTTCATCACGGCCATGTTGCTAGGGTGTTGTTATGGCTTACCTCTTCAGTTACTATGGTGTCCTGAGCGTTGTTTAGAATGTTGCTATATGGTTGCTATGGTGTTGCTAGGGCTTACCTCTGTGGTGTCCTGAGTGCATTTGGAATGTTGCTATGTGGTTGCTATGGTGTTACTAGGGCTTACCTCTGTGGTGTCCTGAGTGCATTTAGAATGTTGCTATGTGGTTGCTATGGTGTTACTAGGGCTTACCTCTGTGGTGTCCTGAGTGCGTTTAGTATGTTGCTATGTGGTTGCTATGGTGTTGCTAGGGCTTACCTCTGTGGTGTCCTGAGTGCGTTTAGTATGTTTCTATGTGGTTGCTATGGTGTTGCTAGGGCTTACCTCTGTGGTGTCCTGAGTGCGTTTAGTATGTTGCTATGTGGTTGCTATGGTGTTGCTAGGGCTTACCTCTGTGGTGTCCTGAGTGCGTTTAGAATGTTGCTATCTGGTTGCTATGGTGTTACTAGGGCTTACCTCTATGGTGTCCTGAGTGCATTTAGAATGTTGCTATGTGGTTGCTATGGTGTTACTAGGGCTTACCTCTGTGGTGTCCTGAGTGCATTTAGAATGTTTCTATGTGGTTGCTATGGTGTTGCTAGGGCTTACCTCTGTGGTGTCCTGAGTGCGTTTAGTATGTTGCTATATGGTTGCTATGGTGTTGCTAGGGCTTACCTCTGTGGTGTCCTGAGTGCGTTTAGTATGTTGCTATGTGGTTGCTATGGTGTTGCGAGGGCTTACCTCTGTGGTGTCATGAGTGCATTTAGAATGTTGCTATGTGGTTGCTATGGTGTTGCTAGGGCTTACCTCTGTGGTGTCCTGATTGCATTTAGAATGTTGATATGTGGTTGCTATGGTGTTGCTAGGGCTTACCTCTATGGTGTCATGAGTGCATTTAGTATGTTGCTATGTGGTTGCTATGGTGTTGCTAGGGCTTACCTCTATGGTGTCCTGAGTGCGTTTAGTATGTTGCTATGTGGTTGCTATGGTGTTACTAGGATGAGCTCCCAGATGTTGGAGTGGTGTTGACAGCAAACACCACCTACGAGAAACTTGCTTAAGAGCAGCAGAAAATAACACAATCTAAGAACGGGATAACATTTATGCCATTCATTAAACTAAACCATCTTCAGGAATCTTCAATTCAATCCCACTGCGCCGCTCGCTCTGCCAAGCTGCTACAGAATTCACTAGAGTCCCTGCCGTCAGAGCAAAGTGCGATCAATACGGCCCAGCGACTCGTGATTGCTCTGTGTATTTCCAATGATCCAACAGAGATGTGTTTAAGCCATCAAACACCTTCTAATCATCATGCAACAGGGACTTCAATTTACACCGGACTGTGTGTTCTCAGCCCGGTCGATTATATCCGTTCCATCTACCGGCAGCTTCAATTCTGTTCGAGTAGTCTTGCTACTATTTGGCCATAATAAGCCTCAAATTGATGATTAACCTTTGTAATCTAGTGAGCCCATGGAAGACAGTGTGCTCTTGTCACCCAAGTGCCTGCAAGAAGAGAAAGATGCTGCATTATCGTCTGCGAGAAGAAATCGAGGGGTTTGTGAGCAAACGAGGCAGCGCTCGAGTATAATGAAGACGCGTCTTGAGAACGAAGAGTCTTTTAATAACAAAACAGACTGTTTCACTGCATTGTGCGCGTCTGCGTGCATTAATGCATATCCGTGAAGATAGAGGCTGTTATCTTGGGAATGTGAGGTGAATTAGCATCTGGTGCACAGAGTCGGCCATTGTTTATGGCACTCTATTACTTGGTAATCAGACATTAAATGAGTCATTTCTCTACATTTAACTCCAGCCGGTGAGCTAATGGCTTAATCTGACCGACGTGGATGATTTACCTCTTGTTTACTCTGAATCACCATTAGACACACTATTCGTGACTGCAAATGAAGCAGGAAACAATTTCTAAAAACATGCACTCTGACTCCTGAAAGGTTGACCACTCAGATGCATCAATATGCTTTTTAGGCTTTCGCCACCCTGTGATATTTGGTGTTTCACACGGGCGAGGCTTTATCAGTTGGTATTTCATATCTGTCATATTTGTGTCCTTTACACATCACGTCGTCAAAGCGCCAGACAAGCAACCTCCTTCATTATCTTAAAATCTCTAGGGACAAAAAATAAGATCTTTATGCAGAGTCTCATTTCAATGAAATACATTTAAATTAAAATAAGGTCCTAAATTAAACCTTAATATATTCCGCTCTGGGGGACGGAGGCAGAATCAGGGCATACTTGAAAAACATGACAGAGTAAAGAGCAAACTTTTAAAGCTTAGAAACTTTAAGGGTCGAGGCTCATTGTTATGCCAATGCTGATCGAAGTTGGACAAAGTAGCATTTAATTAAAGGGAAAAATTAATTAAATGTAGCTCCAATAGTTACTTACTAAGGTGTTCTAAGTGGTGTTTAGAACATTGGAATGTGGTTGCTATGGTGTTGCCAGGGCTTACCTCTTCAGTTACTATGGTGTCCTGACTGCATTTAGAATGTTGCTATGTGGTTGTTAGGGTGTTGCTAGGGCTTACCTATTCAGTTACTATGGTGTCCTGAGTGCATTTAGAATGTTGCTATGTGGTTGTTAGGGTGTTGTCAGGGCTTACCTATTCAGTTACTATGGTGTCCTGAGTGCGTTTATAACATTGCAATGTGGTTGCTATGGTGTTGCCAGGGCCTACCTTTTAAAGTGAAAATAAATGTAGCTGCAATAGTTAGTTTCAGGTTTGGCCAAAACAACATAGTACCCAGCCAACAAACATATGTTCCCGTTATTTATATATAAAAACATCCAGTTTTTAGCTCTAACAGTAGAGAGTGGCGCTTCTAACATCAAGGTCATGGGTTCGATTCCCAGGGAAAGCAAGAACTGATTAGAATCTCAATGTGTTTCTTGAATCCGATGCAAGTCACTTTGGGTAAAAGCGTTTGAAATGTTTATGTTTAAATGTTTTTCCAAAGGGCCATTTTGTACAGAATGAGTTTTTGTTTTGAAAAATGGCAGTAGAAATCTCTAGATGAAAAAACTAAAAAAACGAGATGCGTTTTTTTATTTTATTTGTAAAGCTTAAAAACGGATTTTAACTTGAGCATTTTTAGATTTTTAGACATTGCAACAGATGCTAAACGCGAGTGCATTGGTCAAACACCGTACATAGAAAAATAATGGAAAAATAGCATAGTTGCATGGAAAACATGCCCCCAATTAAGCAGATGTTAAGGGAACGTTTCCTGTCCGCTGGGACTGATGCTCATCTAAAGAACAAGGGGAGATTCAAGTAGATGCTTTGCTTGAAATCATCTAGTAATATTTAGGAAGCTCTGCATTAGAGTTTGTCTGCCGATTATGACATCTGTTTGTACTACACAAGATTGAATTGCATGCTGGAAAAACGTAATGCTTTGGTTTAAGGGTTTCTTTAAATCTCTAATCCCAATAAAAGCCTGACCCTCGTCCTGCTGCTCAAGCACAACCTTATTAGTTTGTACTCGAGTACTTTAAAAGTTTTCTCTGGAGTGAAGCAGCACTACTGAGGGACAAAAACAACGTCTGTTTCGCTCCAGTCTTCCAGCCTTTACTTTCTGCACTGTTCCATGAAAAAAAAAAAACCTTTTATGAAAGCCTGAAAACACAAAATAATAAATAATGAATCCAGCAACACAGAATGGAAAACCAAAGACGTGCAGCATAATAAAGTAAGCCGCAAAATCAAATGACTGCGGTTTCTATGAGCTTTAATCTCTGGGTAATTTCATTTCACACTACACCGTATTAAACACTGCAACACTAGAACAATATATTTTTGCTCCTGCCTCTCGCAGGTATTTGAGAAACAGAGCCATTAAACAAACACCTATTGTCTAATTGTGCAGCTGAACAACACGTGAAGCGCCGCCGCACGCTTGCACGGCCAAATGAAGAGCAACACAACACACGCTTCCTCTCTGATTCGAAGAGAACGAAAGCCGTGAATAAAAGTCTTTTTCGCTCATCAAGTGGAATGATAAATTCACCCCATAATGCATCTGCCTCAGAATTCGTGATGAAAAAATATTTTAAATTAGGTGTCAAAAGCCTCATACTCAACAACTCCCTCTCAAACCGCACTCCAAACGCACTGCCGTCCAATTACTCGAAAATGACAGCAAATTGAACAGAAGAAAGCACAAAGCCGTCGTTCCAAGACTCGTATCCGGGAAGCCTCGTGGGAACGCATATAGCATTAATGAGTCTGTCCCGTCAGCGCAGCTCATGTGAGGGAACGCGATCAATACACATCCCGATGCAATCGTTATTCCGGTTCCCATTTCAGTTCTGGTTCTTTTAAAGGATAGTTCATCCCAAAATAAACATTCTGACATCATTTACTCACATCGCGTATGACTTTAATTCTTCTGAAGGAGATGTTAAGCAGAATGTTCCCCTGCACAATGACCAGCAGCTCCAAAATAGCTTAAAGTTTGAGCAATTAATCATTGATATTTTTGCTCTCCAATCATATTCACGTTTACATGCAGTACATTCAAATACGTTATGAGCAGGGCTTGACATGAACACCCGCAACCCGCCGAACACGCTGGATTTCAGCAGAAGCTTGTGATAAAGTCACTTCTAGCCGCTTAGGCGGGTTGAATTTTACATATTCACATTTACATTCCTGCATTTATCAGCTGCTTTCATCATCGCATTCAAGAAACACATTGACATTCTAATCAGTTCTTGCTTTCCCTGGGAATCAAACCCATGACCTTGATGTTGCAAGCGCTGCTCTCTACTGTTAGACACACAGGAAATCTATAAATAAGATCTAAGAGCAGAAATAAGTCTCTCTGTCTCCCTTTCTCTCTCTCTCTCTCTCTCTCTCTCTGTGTCTCTCACTCTTTCTCTCTATGTGTGTCTCTCACTCTTTTTCTCTCTCTCTCTCTCTCTCTCTCGCTCTGGATGTTCTGGATTTGCTCTTTCCACTTTCAGCATGTAATTGAGCAATTTTACTCATTCCTGTAGATTTTGTTGTGCGCACTCATAAAGCCAGCTCTCAGCATTAAATAGTTTGTTTATTTCATCAAATACTCACAAAATAATTGTCAATTCTGTTCTTGGCAAGCATTCACATAAACAGTCAGTTCTGTTTTAAGTGAATGTGGAGAAAGAAAACACGTGTAACAGTTTAACAGATCTGTGCATCAGGTCTTAAAGTGACAGCAGCCTAATATTCCTGCCGCCAAATGATGAGATAAAATATCTATATGGCTGTTTTTCTCCATGGTATCAATGTCAACTGGTTTGTAACTTTGGAAAACCACGAGCCACAGTGACTGCTGAGCAAAACAATATGCCGAGCCCTGGTCACGATTTAACACTTTATTTCAATATTCCACTTTAGACATTTAACTAACTAGAAGTAACTTTCCAACTGTGTGTCAACTAACTCTCATTAGAATATACGTCGACTGTCAGGTTAATATCTGCAATTTATTATGATGCTCCCAAAAAACATTCAACTTTTCAACTGCTATGTCAACTTCCAACCCAAAACCCTAACGATCTACTAAAAGTCTACTAATGCACTAACAAGAGTTAGTTGACATGTAGATGCAAAGTTACAAAATGCTGGGTTGTTTCAACCCATGTTTGGGTCAAATATGTACAAAACCAACCGTTGGGTTAAAACCACAATGGTTGAGTTTGTCCGTATTTGACCCAAACATGGGCATTTTTTTAGAGTGGACTTAGAGAAATGTCTAAAGTGCCCCGAGAAAAATCACGTGTAACCTTTGAATATGGAGATTAAAAAAGTACATGCATTTTCATGCATTTAGCTGAAAAGTAGATTTTCATTGAGTAACGACTCAAAAAAGACACTGAACAGCTTCAGAACAGTGAAATAAACATGGACGCCTGTTTAACGCTAAACTTCTGGAGTTTGACAGTCAATTGGCAAGTGTTTTAGACCAAACCATTGCCAAACGACCAGCTAAAAAAGATTGGGATTGATGCAAAAGACAGCATTACTTTTCTCTTTTAGCACATTCAACTAATCTGAACGCTGTTCAAGAACCATTAATGAATCCGAACATCAAAATAATTCACTAAAAACTACTTAAGATGAAGGTGGTAAAGAGAAAAACTCATGAATAATGCAGTTAGGCTCAAATATGCAAATCTATGTATTAGCCTAGTTATCTCCATGCCGTGACTTACAGCAAAGTTATCTATTATATATGAGCGAGGCTTGGAGTGGACGACTCGTTGGCGGCTCAACCTCGCAGTGCTACTTGTGATCCAGCTCCAAAATGCTAATGTCTACTTGACTAATAAACGACATCCTGCGAGAATGTGTCTCCGCTATTAAAACAATGATGTCGTTGGGTTTGGGAGGCTTGAGAGACGGACCGAGTGCTGTAGCTAATCCTTTCATTTTCCCTAAAGGGCTAATCAGGAATCAGCTCCGACTGATCCCATCCATCTACATCTGAGGCAATTTAACAGAAAGAGTTCACGAGGAGTCTCAGCGGGCGCCAAATGAGCCGAATCTAGGCCAAACTTTTAAAGACATGTATGGATAAGTTAATATGTGGGCTGGGGAGGAAAAAAGGTTTAACATGCAAAAGCAGGAACATTTTCACAAGCGGTCGGACACTTTCGGTTTCACAAACGTTCCCAGAGAATTGTTGGTGCTGAGAGCATGAAAACATACATATATTTAGGAATACATTTGTTAATAATTGTGCAGTTCATGGCAATATGAATACAATCCAATGTTTGTATGTTGCAATAGTAAAATTTAGTTTCAATGCACTATTTAGTTGGTAGGGATGTGAACTTACAAAAATTCCCCTAATCAATCAATTAATGATCAATTAACCTTAACCTCTTAAATCCAAAGTGTGTGTGTGTGTGTGCGTGTGTGTGTGTGTGTGAGAGAGACTGTAAAGCCTAGAAGCAATATAAACACCACTAAACAAGTGCTTTTAAAACTGCTGACTTATTAGAAATGCTTGATTTTCGTAGCATGAACAAAATAACTGCTTTACAGGAAAACGTGATCTGTAAAATCATTGTACACACACTTCATATGCCGTTGAGAAGCTCAACTAGCAGAACAAGCATATTTGTTTCAGTTAGAGACCAAACTGTAAATATTGTACACAACTTCAGGAAACATTAGTAATCCATGTCTTTATTTACAGCAGGTGGTCTCGTGCGATTTGAAGCAAAAAGCTCAGATCATGACATTGACTTTGTTAAAGCACTTCTGCGATCCAATCGAGACCAATCACATGTTTTAATAGCTTGGATTGGTTTGACAGGTCTTTATTTACATTCACACTCCTGCATTTATCAGACGCTTTTATCATCGCATTCAAGAAACACATTGACTTTCTAATCAGTTCTTGCTTTCCCTGGGAATCGAACCCATGACCTTGATGTTGCAAGCGTGCTCTCTACTGTTAGAGATGCAGGAAAGGATTTAACATGCGTCACTGAACCAAACACCAGGTCTTTATTACTCCTTCACTTTGATTGAGGCATTAACACGAGTTATAATGTTTAGTAAAATCACTTGTTTGGAGGGTTTTTTGGACGCTTGATTACGTCTCGAAAAAAATAGCAAGGCTACTTAATCTATTGCATGGCTTGAAGACATTACAACATTTTGAATTTGTAACCCCGACACGCTTGCTTCAGTTCCCCAGCATGTGTTTTGCACATCCTCAAAACCACCAATTTATCGATTACGTTACGATTGTTCGTCGATGAATCGTTCGCATCCCCAGGCGTTTTTATGGTGTGATGTTTGCGTCCGCAGCATTTGTCGTTTATAAAACAGCAAGGTGCACAAAACGACGGAAACTGTGTGCTTAGCTGCTTTTGGATTTTGAAAGGGTCTATAAGTCAGAGAATTGGGCTCAGACAAAGACTGCCTTTAAGCACCGTTAGATCTGAGAGGAAAAGCAAAGAGCATCCCTCAGGGGCTAATCTGTATTTGCCCAGTTCAGCATTAACCATATAAAAGAGAGTTCAATAAGTGGCAGAACAAAACTCAGCTGAGAGCCCTGACGTGTCTGGCCCGAGGGCGTCGCATGAGTTACACATCGCCAGCAGCAAGCGGCTCACACACCCATGACAAATGACTCCTCTAGTCATGGCATATTACCATGCTCTGTGCCCGTCGCGGCACAATCCTCCTCCAAGTGCCAGGTGCAAGAACATCTCATTCTTTTAGCACTGGAATATTTTGATGTATTATTCATTTAAGGTGTAGTCCCTCTCCTTGCAATGCAAAAACGAGCGAAATTAGGCGAAACTTGTCACAAACACGTCAAGATCCTATTTCACCCCGGAATCGAAAGCAAAAATACAAATGACATTATGCACAAAGAAAATGAAGCCGAGGATCAGATTTGCATGCCAATTCTTCATGCTCATTGCTATAATAATAACAAAATAATCATTTGCATTCACATTTATTCATTCATCAGTGATATCTATCAGTTCAAAATTTACCCTCTTCACATGTAACACCTTGCTCTCGAGACCAAAAACACATTGACTCGAGGAAATTACTTGTTTTTCCCACGAAACTACGTCGTACCCTAATCTTGTGTTTCGGTTAAATTCATTTCAAGTGTTTTCTAGCTCAGATGAGAGTGAAAATGCGTTGAAGTCGTCATGAGAGGGAAGTTGCGCTGGTCTTTTCTCCTCTATCGTTCTGTATATGGAGGGAATCGCTTCACAAACAAGAACAAATATGGGCGGGGCTTGAGGAATTGATTGATGTTTGCTATTGGTGGATCTCATGTGATTGACAGGTTATTGCCCCGCCCTCCTCATCAGAGAAGATGCTGTTATTCACTCATGCATTTATCAGCTGCTTTTATCATCGCATTCAAGAAACACATTGACATTCTAATCAGTTCTTGCTTTCCCTGGGAATCGAACCCATGACCTTGATGTTGCAAGCGCTGCTCTCTACTGTTTGACACACAGGAAAGATTTAACTATTGATCCATCATGCCCTGAATTTCATTTATAGGTAAACCTTTAAAATAAGGCTCCATTTGGCAACATTAAAGTACATTAATATGAGAAAACAACGAAAAGCTTTTCTAAAGCATTTATCAAATGTTAATTTCAAAATTTCAAAAGCTGTATCTGTTAATATTATTTAATTGACCTGAACTACCATGAGCAGTAATTAACAAAGATTAATAAATGAATGCATTAAGTAACTGGACCTTATTGTAAATTGTTAATCATTTTTGGGGTGAAACATTTTATTTTGACACTCGCCCAAAAAAGACGCAAGCTAAAACAGCAGAAATAACACAAATACAAGATTTCTGCCAAACCCGAAGACATCTGGAGCGCAAACTCCCGAACACAATCTGCTCCTGCAACAACTGTACGTCTGTACGGCCAAATCCAGCAGGAGAATATTAATTATCAGCAGACATTAAGGCCCGCAGATTGAATCTGGCACACATTAAAGTCAAGCGCGTTACAACGATCGCTCGCGGACCTCCTGAGGGGAAAGACGTCTCGATTTTCTCTCCCAAAAAGAGCAGAATACATTTACATGCTTAACAGTGTGCCGTTCCCTCAGCTAGCAATTTTCCTCCTTTAATTCAACTAACACAATCTCATCAAATATTAATATTCTCTGACGGAATGCAAGAGAAAATGAAAGGCGATTATGGAGAAATAAAACAATGCATATGCATTAAAAAGATTCTCAAGGAGCATCTTTAAGTTCTGGTCTGGTTTTATCGATGCATCGCGTCTTACAGGAAAACACTGGATGCAGTTTTCAATTCAAGACTGCATGTTCTTTTAAACGCAGCAAATTTCTTTCCGTAATTAAGTAATTAGCCGCTCTAATCTCTAAACTTTTAATCTAATAAAGCAAACGCTTGCGTTCCAATGCAGTTCATTCTCCGCTGATGTAAACTCTCTCTCTTTATCTGATGTAAACTCTCTCTCACCATCTCTCTCGACTAAACAAAACACGAGAGATGGTGTTTGCTTGTCTGCAAAACTATGAAGCAATCTGTGAAGTATGAAAATAATGAGTGAAGTTTCCCCGCTTGAGCTTTGGCTTGGCAGCTAAAGCCTTGGCCTCGCGTGCAGAAATCCAGAAGAATCCGGCCAAATTTTAATCTAACGCAAGTGATGTTTCGACATAACCAGCGGAGGAAACCGCAACCCCTGCTTTTAACTCGAATCAGCCTTTATCGCTCTCAATAGTGTCGTTTAGTGAATCAGCAGCTGTCTGTGATGAAGAGCCATGGCTTTGAAGTGCGGCCATGTTTGCTTTCTTTGTGCCAAAGTATTGGACATGTGAGGCATTCACAACAGCTGCGTGCATTAAGCATTTAGTCGACTCGTGGACATCAGCACTCGTGCGTTCCTCTTATTTCATCGCCTCCCCTGGAGACGAATCAAACCCAATGCTTTCATCAACAAATGATTCATATGTGGCAATCGTTGCATTGGCTTTAAACAGAACGAGACATATGATTACGGGCACTTCGCTTGAAAGCCAGCTTCCGTAAAAACTCATCTTTCCCAAGACAAGCCACAGGGAAGCCAAAAATAAACAGCCACTCACTCTTTTAATTAAAGGTGAATCAGTTGGCCTGTGGCACGACGCTCCGAACCGAACGCCAAACAGCTCAATATGAGACCGCAGGGGGTTACGGGCCAGGAAAGGAGTCTCGGGACGCCTGGAGAAGATTATTGAATGGCTCATCCTGTTTTTTCCAATACCCTTGCCATTAACTGTTAAACTTCAGGGGTCCCGTCACATCTCAGCCCATCTAATCGGGTTAGACTTAAACAATGAGACAGGGCTAAACCGAATGCACCTGCAAATGAGAATTGATGTAGTGCGTATTGCCTCTCCCTGCGTGATGAATGGGTCTGAGTAAACTGTGGGATGCGTGAGGGATTGACACGGGAATACTGTGTCTGCTCATTCCCGCTTTCCTGTTAGACCTTAAATAGCAGCCCGAGACAAAGCGCCACAACAATCCAGGATTCAATTACATGCTGATGAATTCCTGAGACGTTAATAAGGAGAATGAATCGACAACAAAAAGTGCATGCACTTGAAAACACAATATCAGACTTGAATCTTTTGCAAAAGTTTCAAGCATTAAAAATCTACTTTATGAAGCATTTTTGCTTTACTAATGGGTTTGCTGAATCGGCAGACAAGAAATCCCTTAAGTGCCCCATCAAAGCTTCAACTGATTGATTTACATGCATGATATTCCTCATTTCTTTACATAAGGAAGACGATGCTTGTTCTTCAATATGTTTGCATAGAGTGATTTGGAGATTATAAATGTGCAAAAGAATTATATTAACGCAATTAACATGCAAAGCAACGCAGATTTTGTGAAGTAACATATAATGTAGTTTTCGCCATCAAAAAATAATTTGCATGATTTTTTGTGTTATTCTGGAAAACCATAAATATGATAATCATTCAGTACCATCATATACATCAAACCAGTGTTGTAATACCATCTTACACCATCACTGTACTACGGTAATGCCAAACTACTTTTTCTAAGACGACAATACACAAATCATGAGACAATAATAATGTACTATGGCCTTTTTTGACAATACCGTGTTTTAGTGGACATGCATTTGATTGGATCACCATGCAAATACCATGGTATATGACTATATTAATCATAAAGTGCAATGGTATTACAGATACACTGATTTCTTTAAGGTATTAAAACAAAACAATCGGTTTCCAGTGTTTTCGGATCCTGAGCCATATGTTATTCGATATAGTATGTGGTATTCCTTTACGTTCATTGGAGGACCATTCAAAATACCATGGTAGTTAATTATGGTAATCCTTCAGTACCACGGTATTACAGCCATCACTGCACCAGAGTAAGGACACACTACTAATAAGTACTAACACAAAACAATCATGACCTCCTCAGCACGAAAGCTATTTAACAGCGTTTTCCGATACTGGTTCTATTGGTAGTACCATGGTATTTTATTGCATGCATGCAAATACAACGGTAAACGAATGTGGTGCTACACTGCTTTCTTGTAAGTATAAATGCAAAACATTTATGACCTCAGCAAATAAACACAACGACATTTGCAGTGATTTTAAGATACTGTACCCATAATTCTGCCATAGAATAATTTCCTTGCACGCACTAAAGTCTCATGCATATCCTTCATTCAGCATCCTACTGCCCAACTGAGAACCACAGTACCGGGATGCCATCACTGTACCGGGATACACACGGCTGTCTTTAATGCATGTTCCCCAGGTGACACACGCACGCATACACACACACACACACGCACACACGCACACACACACACACACAAGCGCACGCACCTGTGTTTCCTCGCGCGCGCCGACCTGAAGAATCCATCGCTCCGCGTCCGGCGCGTCTCTCTCTCGCGCGCACGGGAACTCTTCTGATCTGCACGGCTCGGTTCGGCTTTCTCGCTGTCGTGTGTCGCTTCGAGGTGTCGGTTCCTCCTAAAGAAGAGCAGAACTAAATCACACACTCCTTCAGGTCCAGCGCAGCTGCTGCTTCTCCACACGCGCCGAGCGCGAGACTAACCATCACACCGCGAGAGACGCGCGCGCGGAGTCCACTGGTTATGTGCGCGCGCGCGTGAGGGAGCGAGCGTGTGTGTGTGAGGGAGGAGTCGTTTTGATGCACGCCGCTCAAAATCTCAGTATGTAAGCTAATAAATATTTCACTGGGGTTCATATCCCACTTTTAATTGTGGCTTTGCTCTTGTTGTTTTGTTTAGAAATTGCAAATAATTTATGCAAATCTTAATTCAGCCACTGGCTATAAAAATCTTCCTAAAAACTACTTGAAATGCAAGTACTGAACACACAAATATAGGTGCAATACATAATAATCCAATTGATATTTGTACTAATAAGGACAAGACTAAC
This sequence comes from Rhodeus uyekii, assembly GCA_037043235.1. Classification (NCBI taxonomy): domain Eukaryota; kingdom Metazoa; phylum Chordata; class Actinopteri; order Cypriniformes; family Acheilognathidae; genus Rhodeus; species Rhodeus uyekii. The sequence goes on along the minus strand of JAWRVZ010000329.1, from coordinate 122,491 downwards.
ACTCATAATACATTAAATGCAAGCAGTCAGAACTGCCAGAATAATTCATATTAACCCACTGTGTCTCAAATAAAGCTTTGGATCTTTGGATTTTGCTTTGGGATCTAATGATGTCACTTAACATTTAGCTGTGTGTGGTTCAAATTCTTTTAGATATCAGGCATCATATGCATTCAAACAGCAAAAGTCTGTTTCTATTTTTGCATAAGACTAAGCAAATATTCTAACTAGATTTGAATTGCGCAGATATTTCTTGCATGCATATGTCTTGCGCGCTTGTTTCTTGCTTGCATGTTGTTCACACGTTTCTTGCGTTCATGTGTCTTGCGCTTGTTTCTTGTTCACGTTTTGTGCACGCATGTTTCTTGGACAGATGTTTCTTGCATGCGTGTGTCTTGCATTGATGTTTCTAGCACGCATGTTTCTTGGTTGCATGTTTCTTGCACATGTTTCTTGAGTTCATGGATCTTGTTAGTCGATGCTGGCTAAGTAAGTTTTTATAAGAGTAAGTATTTCCTTTTCATAATTCTATCTTTTCTTTGTTCCAGTGTTTTGTTTTTCACTCTAGTCAAGTCCCCAGTCTTTATTTTGCTGTAGTTTTCCCAGGTCTTATTTTATTACCGTCTCAGTTTCTCTGGGGTTTGAAATTGTTTCTGTTTAGTCTTTTATTTCTTTTTTCCTCTAGTTCTCTGGAAAGTTGCCGTTTTTGTTTGCTTCTTCCATTTGCAGTTTCAGTCATTTGTCTTCTAGAATTTATTTAAACTCTTGCTGCTATTGTTTCTCATTTCTTTTCTTTTCTTTTTATTTTCTAATTCTCTGTTAATCATTGGTTCTTGTTTCTGTCTGGTTGTTCCTGCCCTGCTTCCTGTGTCGTCCCTGGCAGCCGGCTCTGGTGCTCCGGCACTTCCCTTTCTCCCTGCCAAGCCTCTGGTTCCTTGAACTGCTGCCTTGTTGATGTAGTTTCTGGAGCAGCCTCGTCCCCAACCAGCTCATTCTCCAGTTGTTTGCCCTGGCCTATCATTTGGACTTTTCCCATGTCAACCATCTCATTTTGTGTCTCATATTAACAGAAGACTCTCTGAATCCTGACACAAACAAGTCGCTTACACTGAACTGTGTGTAACTCAATGTAATAACTGCCATGATATTGCAGCCATAATAAACTTGTTCTTCTAGCATCAGCGTCTGGAAGCTGCTCGTATCTCAAATATTTACTCGTATCTCAAAGCAAACATGTGCTTGAAGGCTCGTATTTCGCAATACTTGCATGTCAGAACGCTCGTATCTCAAGGTCTTACTGTATTTTCTTAAAAACTTCTGCTGATGTGAAATGATCACGCTTCTTTTTTCCCAAGCAGAGAGAGAATCCTACAAGCATTTTCTGATGAAGTGTCTCGCTTGTTTCAAACTTTAGGAATGGAGTGTGTTACAATCTTCCCTACAACTCCTGTGTGGAAAAGTGAGCGATACGTCACTCTCTGCGCATGCGCCGCAGAGCCAAGTGGACATGAAACCGTGCAAATGCAAGCGATCACCCTGAACTATAAAGACAGTCTATGTCATGCCAATCATTTGGCTTTATCATTAGTTCCACTTCACATGCGTCTTATACTCACTCTGAAAAGTGTCAAAGTCACAGTCATGTCGTGTCTCGTTTCCTTCTGTATGATCCCACTGTATTTCCCTCATTATTCTCGTCACCTGTTCCCCATCACCTCGTGTATTTAAGCCCTCATGTGTTCCTTTGTCTTTGTCAGTTGTTGAATGTTTCGTTGTGCTCCGTGTTTTCCTAGTTCTCCAAGTTCTCCGTTACAGACATAATCTCCTGTAGCAAATGGAAATAGCATGCATTAAGACATCAGTGTGATGCATTATTGTCCACGTTTCAGCCTAAGACACACAGATACTTCATCAGTCATTTAAACTATTGATTCGAGCAATAAACACTCACTAGAGTTGAGCATAGATTACATACGTCATGCATACGTCAGATTATCAGGAATTATTCTCTGAGCTGCAGACTGCATCTGTAAATTCATTTATCGGATGGTTTGTAATTTGTAAAGCAGTTGCGAGGCCTCATTGACTGAAACAAAATGGATTCAGTATCTCATTCAACTCCAGAGGAACATAAAACGCTCGCACTTTATATCCGAATGAATCAATAAGGCTGATCGATATCCTTCCTGTCCAATTTAGTCGCCAGCACAAATCCTTTATGTTTTATCTATCATAACTATCAAGTGCAAAGGCACTGCATGTCTTCTTTCTTCGGATGTAGTTTTATTCATTTATTCAAGTACAGTAAAACCATCTCAGGGCTTTTTATCCTTTGTAAATGCCTTCCAGAAAGATGGGAAAGATATTCTTTGGGATGAATGCATTTGTACTCATCTTTTTTTTTGCAACCATGAATAAAGTTTTCAAATGGGGTCAAACGCACCCAGGAGTGATCTCATAACATATTCCATCACTCTTGTCTTGTAGCCCGACTGTTCGCTGCTCATCCTCAGCTCGTTCCCAGCGTTCGCAGGAGTGTGTGTGTCATAAAACACGGCGGCGTGTTCGTCGGCAAAGAGAGGGCAAGCGGAGGCCGCATTCATTTTTCAGCACATCGCCGCTGTCACGAGCGAAGCAGCAGCACAAAGACTTCGACTGGTTCACACGCACTCGTTTGTAAAGCTGAGGATGGTCGTGCGGCCGGAGCAGAACGCAATCGGAGGAGATTTTAAGTGCTGTGACTGTCAAGTGGAGAGGAGAATACAAACGAAAGATTTGTTAGGGGTAAGATGGATGTTGTAAGAGTGATTTTTAAGACAGAAATGAGTCCAGGGGTCGACAGTGAGGAGGAGAGAGGACAGGCCTGGATTTGTGTGGGGTTTTATATGCGGCAGTCGTACGAGAGGGGCTTTGTTTTGTTGTTTATGTTTATTTTGTCATTAAATTTACGTTGATTGTTTGCCTGTTCCCACTTCAGTCTTCCCTTGTTACAAATATTAAACTAAATAAATAAGAACTTGATTAACAGTCGCACACACACACACTCACTCACACATACAGACACACACACACACACACACTCACTCACGCACACACCCACACACAGACACACCCACATTCACTCACGCACACACACACACACACTCGCGCACACACTCAGACACACACTCGCACACACTCACTCACTCACACACACACATATATATATATATACATACACATATATAAATTATTTTTTATTTTGTTAATTTATTTAAAATGAATTATATATAAGGCTGCACAACTTGGCCAAAAAAAATTGTATTGCAATTATTTTGTCATATTGAAATAAATATTCTGCATTCAATATATGTCATTTTTATTTCTAATTCCTACAGGGCATTTTTGTATATTTTATTTCATGCCAGCCAAAAACCTGTAGACTTAAAATATTCTAAATATTATATATTATATGTATAACATTTACTTTACTTAAAAATCTTTTCTTGAAAATATTTACTTGACCTGTGATTTTAATATTTTAATAATTTAACAAAATTAGCAAGTTCACATTTCTTTGAAGTTGGTTAATAGTCAAATGACATGCAGGTAAACAGAAAATAATATTCAGTATTTTTTAGTGAATGTTTTATTTAGATTGTTTTAGTTTTAACATTATTTATATATGTTTGAATGCACAACTTAGCCAATAAATTATATTGTTTATTATTAATTAATTATTTTGTCATATACTGCAATATACAACTGTGATATATATATATATATATATATATGCATTTATTTCTCTCTTTGTTTTTGTTTTTTAAATCTGTACATTTATAATCACTCATCTGTCATGATCTGCTGTCTCTGATGGTGATGCAGATTGTTTGGGGGACTGAACTATCCCACAATATTTCAGTATTGTGAGATGATCAAGATATAAGTGTTATATTTGACTCTGATAAATACACAAACTCAATGAACTGAAACACTGAAGGCTTCATAAATACTCAATGCAGCAGCTGCACAGAGACCTGCATGCATTAAAGAAACTCCCAGATAACCATAATAGCCTCACACATCAGATAATGCTCTTCTCTCCATCCCTGAGGCTGTTGTCAGAGATATCGGTGATGAAATGCAATGGCCGTACTGCGCACGTGTGCGAGATTGGGATGGATTGGTGACCGTAATCTGGCGTGGCACAGTGTTCGCAGCAGGAGGATTCGCCCTGTCTTGAGCGATAGCCGCTCACTCCGCACAGCTCTTCTCAATTTTTCATCGAAAAGACAGCCGGGCAGAGTTTGGCAATACCTTCGGGAATGCACTTGCTCATCCTAATGGCGGTTTCTTAGAAATCCTGACGGAGAAACGACAAGCAAAGTGAAAGAGAGGTCCACCTGTTTGTGCAAGAGTACCTCGTGTCCTGAGCAACTCTGATTTCACAAGCAAGTCATTCTGTCATCATTTACTCCCCATCTTGTCAACCCTGAATGGTTTTCTGTTTTCCATTGAATGGAATGTTCCCCCTTTTCTCCATGAAACTGCAATAAAAGCTTTCAAGCATCAAAAAAAGAATATTAATAATAATAGTCCATACAACTCATGCACTTTATTCTTGGTGTTTTGAAGACTTTGTCGTTATTCATCTGCTCTAGTTCTCCTTCGAGCATTCAAGTATTTTTATGATGCCTGTTCAATGTCACATGTGGAAGGGCAGATGATGACAGGACTGATGTTTTTATGAAGATGGCAAGACATGTCACATCAGGTTTGTGTGGAAGCTTGTTTCCGCCACTGAATAAAAAATGAACAAAAAGGTAATCGAGAATAAAAGTCAGAATTGCGAGAAAAAAATCTGAATTGCATGAAAAAGTAAGAATTGCGAAGAAAAGTCAGAATTGCGAGAGAACAAAATCAGAATTGCATGAAAAAGTAAGAATTGCGACGAAAAGTCAGAATTGCGAGAAAAAGTAAGAATTGGGAAGAAAAGTCAGAATTGCGAGAAAAAAAATCAGAATTGCATGAAAAAGTAAGAATTGTGACGAAAAGTCAGAATTGCGAGAAAAAGTAGGAATTGGGAAGAAAAGTCAGAATTGCGAGAAAAAAATCTGAATTGCATGAAAAAGTAAGAATTGCGAAGAAAAGTCAGAATTGCGAGAAAAAGTAAGAATTGGGAAGAAAAGTCAGAATTGCGAGAGAAAAAAATCAGAATTGCATGAAAAAGTAAGAATTGCAACGAAAAGTCAGAATTGCGAGAAAAAGTAAGAATTGGGAAGAAAAGTCAGAATTGCGAGAAAAAAAATCAGAATTGCATGAAAAAGTAAGAATTGCGAAGAAAAGTCAGAATTGCGAGAAAAAGTAAGAATTGGGAAGAAAAGTCAGAATTGCGAGAGAAAAAAATCAGAATTGCATGAAAAAGTCAGAATTGCGACGAAAAGTCAGAATTGCAAGAAAAAGTAAGAATTGGGAAGAAAAGTCAGAATTGCGAGAAAAAAACCCTGAATTGCATGAAAAAGTCAGAATTGCGACGAAAAGTCAGAATTGCAAGAAAAAGTAAGAATTGGGAAGAAAAGTCAGAATTGCGAGAAAAAAATCTGAATTGCATGAAAAAGTAAGAATTGCGACGAAAAGTCAGAATTGCAAGAAAAAGTAAGAATTGGGAAGAAAAGTCAGAATTGCGAGAAAAAAACCCTGAATTGCATGAAAAAGTAAGAATTGCGGAAAAAAACCTGAATTGCATGAAAAAGTCAGAATTGCGAAGAAAAGTCAGAATTGCGAGAAAAAGTAAGAATTGTGAGAAAAAATAAGAATTGCGAAATTAAAAGAAAAAAAAGTTAAACTCGTATCTTTTACATTGTTTTACTCCGTCGGGCAAAGAAGCTGTGATGGGTGAAAAAAGTCTTCCTGTAAAAACGCAATCATCTGATTGAATATTGGCTGTTTGCCTGAGATCAACACGCACTGATGCAGCACAGATGAGTTTTCAGACCTCGCGCAAATCTCAAGGTCGCAGCTGAAGGGATGAAGGGTGGGAATGATTCCCGGCCCAACAACTCAACATAATTTGATCAATGCATTTTACGTCTAAATAAGTCATAAAAATAATGAATCTATAAATCATGCTTTGTTTAGTATTTCAGTCGCCCTCTCTAAATAAGTTTGATCCTCCGCTCCGCTGCATGTGTGAAAATAAACAGATGTCAGCTGACGAAGCGAGAGAGAGAGAGAGAGCGAGAGAGAGAGTCACACTGACAGCACAGAAATGAAAATCTGCTCACCATAAAGAAAAGGAAGGAAGCCGGAAGCAGTGAAGCGACGCAATACATGGAAAATAATGTCATAAGAAAGGCGAAAGTCTTATTTACACATCAGGAACAAAACGGACACAATACACTCAAGATTTAACAGATTTATAAATCTGAATTGCATATACATGTATGTATTATATATTTATTTAATTCCTTTTTTATCTGTAATTTCAAGTTTTGATACCAGATGTGTGTTTGTGTGTGTGTCTCTGTGTGTGAGTGTGTGATAAAAAAGTAACAGATTTTTATTTTGCAGTCAGATTGCATTTACATCTCCAAGCCCCGGTCCTGCGCCGCATGTTTCTCTCCGGTGTGGAAACACCTCCCTATGAGAAGACCAGCAATAATCTCTTTACTTCCTTAAAACACAATCAGAGATCCGGGTGAGCTTGTGTTTCTGTAAACCTTCTATTCTGCATTTGTTTTAAAGCAGCAAAGCCCCTCTGAAATATTGCTCTGATTAAAAGCCAATTAAAAATAGATGATGTTTGTGGCCAGAGTGAACTTTCTGTATTTGTATCTTTTAAGCTCCTCTCAGATAACGCCTGACATTTAATGTTAAAGCACTCATTTATATTTGGGAAGGAAATGACCTCAGAGAGTGCGGCAAACGTTTTTATGTCTCCCTCTTGTTACAGAAGAAGGCTATCACGAGTCTCTAAAACAGCAGTGATGATCTTTCAAAACTTTGGCATAAATAGGCTGAGAATCCCAGTATGTGATGCGCTCTGAAGTGAGAATGGGATTCAGATGTTATCACTGTAATGTTGCTCAAAGGTCAAGCAAGAGTCTGAATCTAAATGCAGATAAAAAGGTGTTTAAAGACTCCCAGGGAAAGCAAGAACTGATTAGAATATCAATGTGTTTCTTGAATGCGATGCAAGTCACTTTGAATAAAAGCGTCTGATTAATGCATGAATGTAAAAATATCAAAGCATGATATAAATTATCATAACTTGACTGTAAACTGCAACTCTTGACCCGTAACACCATGAAAGACAGGAACAATAATCCACACAGGGCAAGACTGAGCACATGGATAAATAACTGAGGAAACAAGCCAGACCTGGAACTAATTAGCATGAAGAAAAACAACTACAAAAAACCACGAAAAGAACTACAAAAACCAAGAAAATAACTACAAAAACCAAGAAAAGAACTACAAAAACCACGAAAAGAACTACAAAAACCATGAAAAGAACTACAAAAACCACAAAAAGAACTACAAAAGCCACGAAAAGAACTACAAAAGCCACGAAAAGAACTACAAAAGCCACGAAAAGAACTACAAAAAATGAACTTCAAAAGCCACGAAAAGAACTACAAAAGCCACGAAAAGAACTACAAAACCATGAAAATAACTACAAAAGCCACGAAAAGAACTACAAAAACCACGAAAAGAACTACAAAAGCCACGAAAAGAACTACAAAAGCCACGAAAAGAACTACAAAAAACGAACTTCAAAAGCCACGAAAAGAACTACAAAAACCACGAAAAGAACTACAAAAGCCACGAAAAGAACTACAAAAGCCACGAAAAGAACTACAAAAAACGAACTTCAAAAGCCACGAAAAGAACTACAAAAACCACGAAAAGAACTACAAAAGCCACGAAAAGAACTACAAAAAACACGAAAAGAACTACAAAAACCATGAAAAGAACTACAAAAACCACGAAAAGAACTACAAAAAACACGAAAAGAACTACAAAAGCCACGAAAAGAACTACAAAAACCACGAAAAAAACTACAAAGGAACATGGCGAATTTCAAAATATTTGTAAACATTTATATTTATATAATTTACTTTTTGTCCTTTTTAAATTGGGGGGAAGGAGTTGTTTATATAAATATGTCTACATTTTTACATTCATGCATTTATCAGCTGTTTTTATCACTGCGTTCAAGAAACACATTGACATTCTAATCAGTTCTTGCTTTCCATCAACCCATGCCCTTGATGTTGCAAGCGCTGCTCTCTGCTGTTAGACACAGGAAAGCCTAGATATTTATTCATTTTATTTCAGTTTTAGTTTGACTTATTTTAGTACATTAAATTAAACTATACAAGTGCAATGAGAAATGTTGCATTAGCAACTAGATCAAATAAAATAGCATAACATAATGAAAATGATATTGTTTTAGATTTAGTTAACTGTAATAAACCTGCTGGAAAGTCATATTTTATCTAGATAAACAGATTTAATTCTGCTGCTCATTTATATTCCTGCAGGGAAACACGACTGGATCTCTTTCGGATTAATTCACTGATGTTCATATGCAGTCAAAACTGTTGCATCACACGTTTAGATAATCATTTTTCATTTCAATCTTTAGGGCTTTAGTATTTCCTCTAAGAAACTATGATGCACTCTTTAAAAAAAAGGGCTTTTCGCAGCAATGCTGTGGAAGATTAATTTTTGTGCCAGAATTTAACCATTTTATTAACTTTTTTCCATTATGAAGAACATTTAGTGCAATGGAAAAATTCCACGGATGTTAAAGGTTTTTCATGGAATAACGGCATCATCCTAAAATGATAATTATGTGATCAAGAATGTGTGAATTTCTTTCTTTAGGAATGTTTAGCAGAACCTGGAAGCCGTTCTGTCCATCTAAAATCATTATTTCACACAGAATATGGCATAGCTTGCAAAAACAGATTCTCAAGAGTGTCAGGATTCCCAGATCTCAGAGGAGAGACTGAATATTGGCTTTCAAGCGTGAAATCTGTCCTATAAAATCTGGATGGGGTTTCTAGACCCATTTACACCTGCCAACAAGACATGAGGCATTTACACCTGCGAGAGAGCCAACTAACTGCACTTGCAAGGCCTGTGAAAACCTCAAATGCTGCGAGGAAAGAGTAGCCGACATGCAGAGACATTGCAATGAATCCTGAGAAAGATATACACAAAAGATGATGGATAGTTGCAGCTGAAGATGGAGGAACGGGAATGCAAATCGAGCAGCAACACTGTGATCCGTGTTTGAAGGTGGTCTTAGTGCAGATCACATACACAGGTTTTCGTTTGCAAGCCAAAACCTCTGTCGGATCTGATTAGAAAGCTATAATGACAGATCGCTATATGGCTTAAGTGAGGGAGGGAGGGAATGAATGCACGAACTGATAAAGCATATAGTTGGATAAAAGCGTCTGCCAAATGCATGAATGAAAACGTTAAAATCCAGACGTACAAAGAAACAAGGTTGAAAAAACCCCGAGCAAATCATTTTTTAAGCACCTTATGATCAGCAAACCTGCATCCTGTAATGAAAAGCTTTCCTGTGTGTCTAACAGTAGAGAGCAGCGCTTGCAACATCAAGGTCATGGGTTTGATTCCCAGGGAAAGAAAGAACTGATTAGAATGTCAATGTGTTTCTTGAATGCGATGATGAAAGCGTCTGATAAATGAAAAGGTTTCCTTCACTGTAAGTCTGTTTAACCCATCATGAACAAATGATGCGCTGAAGGTGTAATTCTGTTTCTTGCAGATGAAAGTATTTCCATCCGTCGCATGCAGATGAAGAGCGAGTCGATATTTTGTCATTCAAACAACCGACCTCGTATGGAAACATCTCTTGCTGTGTTTCTGACACACACCGGTTGCAAGCGCTGTATCTCTGCTTCCTGAAGAACGCACAAGCACGAAAGATAAGTGAATAAAAGCGTGAGCTGGGGCCGCGAGTGTCGCGCCTCTCTCTCTCTCTCTCTCCCGCGACGGCCCCGCAGCCTCAAACCAGGGTCACTTCGCCGGGTAATGGCTGCTCTCTCGGGAGACTCATTTAGTTTTGTCTGTAACAATGGGCCGCCTCAGAGAATCAACCTCTCGACAGGGAAGGAATGTAATCAGCGCCTCATTTCCCCCTCTCTCCTCTCGTCCCTCGCTGTATTTACATATATATATATTCTTCTGTCTGTTCCTCATTTCCTTTCACCCCATTTTCTCTCTTTAGTGATCAGAGAAATAGAAATGATAGGATTTATTGGAAACAATCTTCGGTTAGAATTGCTACATTTCGTGTATCAATTACAAAGAAATGGCGAGTAATTAAATGTGACATTTTGAGGTATTGCTGGTCAAACATACAAATCTATTTACGCTTTGCTAAGGTTTTGAACTGCTGTGCATTAGATAACCTGAACAATGCTTATATTAGTCATAGTTTATGATAATCTCAAAGTTTACTTCTACATTTTAAGGATCCAAATCTGCTAACATTAATGCAATGTGAGCTAACATGAACATTTTTACTAACCAAGGTTAATAAATGCTGTGTTGATGCATTCATTCATTCATTAATGCTAAGCTAGTTAATGCATTAACCAAGACATTAGACCTTATTGTAAACTGTTACCAAATCATCTTTTGTTTACTGGAACGAAGGTTTGGCTGATTCATTTCCTCTTTAATATCTCAATTGCTCCTAGACAGAAATGCATTTAATTGGCAAAGACTTTTGCAGTCGTTTTGCAGAACCTTGTTTCTGAATGTTCTCTGAATTGTTTTAAAAACAAAACAAAAAAACATTCCATTTCATAATTTTGCTGACATTAAATGTTATCTTTCAAAGTTTCTCTGAACATTATAAAATGTTAAACTTTTGAGGAGGAAAAAAGGCTCAATGGACGATGTATAAATAGTTTTTGAGAACATCATTAAAGGCCAGAAAACTTCTGCAATTCTCTAATAATTACTTCTCTTACCCTTTCTCTCAGAGGAAGGCTTCAATAATCATCACATTTCTTTCCTGTGTGTCTAACAGTAGAGAGCAGTGCTTGCAACATCAAGGTCATGGGTTCGATTCCCAGGGAAAGCAAGAACTGATTAGAATGTCAATGTGTTTCTTGAATGCGATGATAAAAGCGTCTGATAAATGCATGAATGTAAATATTAATATGAACTCATGCTTCTCATCAAATGCTTCTTGCTGTAAAACCATATTTTTTTTATCTTTAAAATATCTAAATTATGACATATACTTTCAATGACAAATGCGTAAAAGTTAGTTCTTTGAAGGCTGAAGGCTAGTAATTAGCCTAAAAAAGGCGATTGTAATGCATTACTGGGTGGTTGCCCTGTACGCTTAATAAACAAACTTCAGCAGCTCCAGTTCTTACTAGAACCAGGAAGTTCTGTCAAACCTGCACTGGCTTTCTATGAAACACCGAATACATTTTAAAATCTTGCTAATGACTACAAAGCATTAAATGGTTTAGCTCCACAGTACTTGAGCGATCTCGTAACATATTATAGTCCTTCACGTCTATTGCGATCCCAAAATACTGACCAGCTTATAATACCTAGAATATCAAAGTCAATCTTTTTCCTATTTAGCTCCTAAACTCCGGAGCAGTTTTCCTAGCATTGTTCGGGAAGCAGACACACTCTGTCAGTTTAAATGTAGACTAAAAACACATCTCTTCCATAAACGCTTCTCTTGCTATAAACTCCTACGATACGTCAACTCTATTTTTATTTCTCCAAAGTTGTTTTAGGAGAAACACCTGAAACAAAACTGAGTTCTGCATGAATCATCTGATGCATCTCGTCTCTAAACAATACAAGTTTCCTTTGGAGTTGAATTATAACCTCAGTAAATGTACTTAAGTTACATGTTGCTGTTTCTGACTCAAACTCAGAAGCAAAAAAGATACTTTTCTCGACTCTCTGAGTCTAAAGAGCTGGAAAGCTGCTTTTACAGTTTGAGTTAAACTCGGTTTGAGAGCTTAACCAACTAGCTTCATGCAGTTATTAGCCGTTTAAAAGTGTGTTTGGGAGAGAGAAGTGGATAAAAAGTTAATCTTCTTAGCATAGCATGTTTTATAAGCATGATTAACATGTGAAGAAGAAACACGGATCATGCTAAATATGTAAATATATGTAAATGCAGATGCTGAAATCTCCCTTTACTCTTTCATCTGCTCGCGTCCTGTGAAGAATTATAATTCAAATGAATTTCTACAGGTGTGGATCAGCAGAATATGATGAACACTGTAACTCAATAATATACAGGCTGTCCTGTGGCGCTTGCAACATCAAGGTCATGGGTTTGATTCCCAGGGAAAGGGATGATAAAAGCGTCTAAATATAATAATATGCATTTAGTAAAAGGATACAGCAGAACTTCAGAAATATACTTTAGTCAGCTTGACTACTAATTTACCGGCAATAAAAGTACGCAAATTAAAAATAAAAAGGTATTGACACACAAGTTCATCTTCATATGTTTAAGCTTCTTTAAAAATATAGATTTGGGTTTTATGTTTTATTACTGACAGATAATTACCGAGGCTTGTTTTTGCACCAAACATGATGTCACTTCCTGTAGGATGATGTCATTCAGGAAGGAATTTGTTGCATGTATTGTCCACTCAAACCAAAGAAGCACAATTATTTATTTAAAATATAACTCTGTTTATGTAATCGTGAGGAAATGACAAGCATTCGCATTTGTTTAACATCTTATCCAGTGTTAAAACATATATAATGGGGGCATTAAAATGTATTGCATAACAGGAATGACTCAGAATAATGTATTATGCATTATTATCCCGCTTCCCTGGTTTAGTGTTAAACGGCCGGCTCTACCACGACCAGTTAACTTTGATAAATACTCGTGCTCAGGGAAGCTTAACAGCAGCTCTCAAATGTAGATAATTAAGCTTTCTTCAGTTCTTCTAACTACCAATTAGTTTGTGCACTTGATTCCTTGGATAAACAAATGATTCATGTGACCTTCTGAACCATTCTTAGTTATGCCGGTATTTTCTTGGATGACAATGGAAGGATGTCACGATAATATCCTCCTCCATTGACCATTAATGAGCATTAGTCACTCCTCTTGATTTGATTTCCTTCCAAGTACCTAAGGTTATTTTCTAGAACTGGTTTCTTAAAGGGACAGTGCACATATAAATAGCCATTGCTCTATGGAAAGCAAAAGCAGATGCTTCGCTGAATGTTGATGCATCAATATACTATATCAAGTTTATGCAACTAATGTGCTATAATCTAAAATAAAGTTTTCTTAAGTTACATTCAACAAAATATCTTGTTTTGTCTTCCAAAGATAAAAGTAATCACACAGGTTTAAAATGACATGAGAGCGATCACTTTAATGAGTGAACTGTCCCTTTAAGACTGATTGAATTCTTGTTCTAACAAAACTGATTGATTAAATTGATTAAACCACACAGTGGGAAAATAATGGATCTTCTTTATATGTTCTATAAAGTTTTAAAGCCATTATATATAGAAATGACATAAAAGGAGCCTCATGAAAAGCATATCTTAATGAGTAAATTAGTTTGAATCTAATAATGAAGAAGCAATATTATGAGGAATATTCTGGAGGACGGAAGCTCTTTATATCAGTTTGGTCTTTATTTATTTAATCGTTTAGCAGATGCTTTTATCCAAAGAGACTTAGCAATGAGAATAATAGCAGATTAAAGCAATAGAAACAATACCAGTGCAAACAAATCCCATTTCAATTGAATACTGGAATATATAAGATTATGTGGCAGCAGAATTCTTATAAAAGCTCAGATTAAAGTCTCTCTCTCTCTCTCTCTCTCTCTGCTGATTTATTAGAAATCTGCATAATGAGTTTAAATCTGTGGAGTCCAAAACATTTAGACTCAGAAACTGATTTAATTTTTCTCCATTTTTCTATGTTTTCATTCTGAGTCGTTTTCATGAAAGAGACATTTTAAGATGGTTTGATGGTGGAACTGAGTTGCTCTGTAGAGCAAATAGAAAAGTATTTAGCAAGTAAAGAGACAAAAAGAGGATGTGAGAGAGTAAAAACAGTTGTGAGGTTCATATGCAGCAGAACAAGCCCTTGATTATAATAATACAGTTGTTTTTGTCTCCAGCAGTGCGAGAGTTGCTTCATAATGTGCCATTTTTACAGCCCTCTCTGAATATATCATAATATTTTAATGTGCATCTTTTTAAATTATTTCACAGACACATTCAGAACAAGCAGCCGAGGTGATAAATTGCTTTTAAATCTACACCGCATTCATTTGAAGCAAACATTTTTTACGTTAACATATTTAGCATTTTTTAATCACATTTCATCACGTAAAATGCTTTGTTCTTTTTCAGGAACACGACAAGCAGAAGATTATTTTCCAGATTCATCGCTCAATTGATGCTCTTTCATAGACCAGGTATTACAACGGGATTCCTATGTTTCATTTCAGTATCAATCTGATCTCACGGTGGATGTTTCTCCTAAAACATCTTAAGAAGACATGCAGAAACAGACACAAGTAAGTCAATAGTTCTCGTACTGTCAGCGTACAAAACTAAATTCATCAGGACAGATCATTTGGGTTAGGGTTTATTCATTCATTTGGTCAGTAAAGCAGAAAAGAAACGATTTCTGTAATAGTACCAATAAAACAACCAGTTTTATTTATTTATCTTCAATAAATCCAATTCACAAAATTAACGGAATGCAGAACTGACATAAAATCTTTTCCTATTACTTAATTCTGAAAAACAGATGTATCAGTGTGATATTACTGATGTTTCTGTGTTGTGTTTTGACACCAATGCTCTGACGCTACCATAATGTCTCGTGTTTTGTGCAGTTTAGCACTCGAGCCGTGCCCTTTTTGTCCGCGTTCTTCGTCTCGTGTGCAGGGCGTGGTGTTCGATCCCGATTCTAGTCCTGTTTCCGTCTTGTGTTTAAGGATTCGAACACCAATGCTCTGTGTTTGTCTTTTCGTTGGTTTGTGTCATTGTGTAACCCCGCCCGTCTTGTTCCCTTGTTAGTGTTTGATTTGCCCCACCTGTCCTCCCTCATTTACCCGTCTCATGTTCCCTATTATTCCCCTCGTGTTTGCTGTCCTGTGCTGCTTCGCCGTCTTAATCTTCACCCGTGTGTTGAAAGTCCTGTCCTGTCGGTCAAGTCAGTTGAGTCAAGTCTAGTTGTGTTTTCCCCCACGGGGCAGTTTTTGTTTGAATTTTGTTTTGTTTTTCACTGATAAAAGCCTTCCCTCCTCGCCTCATCCCTACCCCTAACATAAATATCCAGCTTTTGATTGCAGATTTTGGTGCAAATCTGAGCACAGTTTGAGACATCTTTGAGATCTCTTATGAAACTCTAGCAGGATCTTGAATCTAATTGTTCTCTAGGAGAAACAACTAAGATATTGCATTAATCCATTTGTGATTTTTCTTCTCTAGGGACTCCTGGTTGAAAGCATCCATGTCAAAGACTTTAATATTTCTGCATAATCATCAGGTTTTTCTCAGTAAATGTCTCTTTGATGTGATATTCAACTCCCAGCATGCTTTAGTCTCGCATGTTTTATGCTCGTTCAGCGCGGCCGCTTTCTCGCCTGCAAATGCACACGCTGTCACACAATGGAATTAATAATGTCTGCATAGCAAAACGCATTCTTGCTGCTATGCTATATTATTCTTGCCAGCTAACTGTTATCTGGTCATGTCTGGCGGCGGTCCAGGCGGCTTTGATCACCTTCATAGTTTTGAATCGACTCGGCAATGCCACTAAACGGATATCTTTGTAGAGAAAACAAAAGATCCATCCGTGAAGCTTTCATTCTGTAGCTGCGAACCATTTCCTACACTTTCCAGCATCTGTCTTTTGTTTCCTTTCTGGCGTATATCTAAGCTTTTGATGTTTTCTGTGGCCTAGGGCGACGCAAAAGTACTGAGAATGACAACTTTTATTCTTTCTCACTGTCTCAACACTCCCACAAAAGAACACACAGCGTCCCAAAGTTCGCAGGAGCGTGGCATGCTTGAGTTGTCTTACAGAGGGACTTACAGACAGTCAAACGTTGCCATTTACAGAGAACTAGATTCGTGATGAAACAGAGATAAAAGTCATGCGCTTCTGTGAGCCGTTTCAAGCTTGTGTGTCTGAAAACTGCTCCACGTTTATAATGATCTACTGGTTCAACTTTATGCATGGATAATTCACTAAAAATACACTTTAGTTCATACACTAATCCATGCTGCGAGAATGTGTGTGCGTGCAGAAATAATAAATAATGTGTGATGATTGTTCAGCTTTAAGAATCATCTTCCCATAAAGCTCGTTAAGAACTGAGTGAATGATTCAATAATGATTTTTTAAAAGTTATGCATAAAAGATTTTTCCAGTAAGTCTTTCTACTTCAAAATTTCACATTTAATTCAATTTGTTAATTGCCATGTTACTGGCAACTTCCATAAGTTTCAAAGTCCTCAACATTTCTCATGAAGTTTGTCTCTGTATGTCAAGATGTGAGACAAAGTGTGAAGCATCAACAAGTCCACTAATTATACTGATCTATGAAAAGCAACTTCTGAGCAATAACACAATAAATGCAACACGCAGGGCCTTAAAATAACTTTTTGCCACACCTGCCAATGGCCAGTGTCTTAAGAATTTTTTTTACCAGCCATGAAACAAAGTTTCAAAAGTTATTTCTTGTGTTGTTTGATTAACATTAAAAACACAGATAGAAGCAGGACTATTAGGCTACTGTCCCTTTAAGACCATGTTTACACCTGGCATACGCTAAATACAGGTGTAAAGTCTAAAAAGATTTGCGTTTGTCCACTTTCATCCACTTCCAGAGATTGAAAACACATTCGACCGGATTGTTTTTGTAGAGCAAACACTCATGGGGGCAAATGCAGTCAAACAGACACAAAAGACCCTCTTCTCTCCGTCTGCTGACGAACGCATGAACATTATGGGATGTGTATTATCCAGACGGGATTTAAACTTTATCGCTGGAGACTCAAGTTTGTGTTGAAGAGGAAAAGCGACCCGAGCTCAAAGTTCTTCCTCCATTCCTGGTTTCTAACACACACTCCCAGCGTTCGGCTGATCTTACAGCTGTCAGACGAAAGCAGATGCTCTCCGTATGTTTTTCTGTCGTCTTCGGTGTGTTCACATGTAAATTACACAAGCTTATTTAGTCCATTAGATTGAAAGATCTGAAAGTCACAGATTTCAGAGACTCCCGTGAAGAAATCAGGACAGAAGTGGCTGAAAGTGGACACAAGAGACGCATTAAAACACCAGGTGTAAACGGGAAAGTGTCTCGCTCCTCCGCTTCTGATCCATTAAACCAAAACGCATCTTAATACCAGGTGAAAGCAGGGCCTGAGAGCTAATACACAGATCCAATACATTGATACACAAATGCGTTTTGTTTCTCAGTATCTGCTCGCTCTCTGAGACACAGATTTCTAGACCCACAGAAACGAATTGAGTTTCCTTTCACGTCTTCTTGAGCTTGAATATTTAAATTGAAACCTGAAGTCATGCGGCGCTGACCCGCCTGTCCCGAGCGTCCATCACATTCTCACCATTTTGCATGGTTAGAATTCATAAAAATGTGCCGATTGACGCCGTTTCACACACTCGCCAATGCCTGTTTTTACTCTCATTTGTCATTTTGGGGAGTTAATTTTAGACCCTGGTCATACAGTGGTTATGTAATAATTCTCAGACTAAAATGAGAGCCTTAAAACATTCAAACTTCAACCAACTGCTTCAATGTTTCTGCCTAGGATTTCTCCAGCCAACACAACAAACCTCACACATGCAATCAAGCTTCTTTTTATTCTGCACTGCAGATAATTCATGTGTTTCACTGCTATTTTCATATTCTCTTTAAGAAGCAAATCAGTCCAGTCTACGTTCATGTGGTCGAGCTCTATCCTCATAACCAAATCCCGATATGTGGGCTTTGTGTCGCTGCCCCGGTATTGAGGGCATGTAGCTGTGCTATTGTGCTGCTTTGAATTATTCAAACGCTGTTGTTGAGCAGCTGCTGGCAGAGATGAGCTCACACAGCCTACAAATCTGCCGGTGTTTAGTGGCTCTCAGAAAGATGAGCTCCGCCCATCCGGACAATGAGCAATTAGTGGAGAGAAATATTTGCTTGATGGATAAGATGCTTTTCAGATGGCAGTTGTTCAAAGGAAATGGAGACGGCAGAGCGCACCTGCCCAACAACACCGTTTGCAGGGATATTAATCTGGAGACACACTGGAGCGACTTGTAAAGAGTAAGAGGTAGAGAAAGTTCAGTGACAGGTCTGGAAGTGCCGTTTCTGAAAGCGCTTATTAGACTGTCAAAGTTATAAATATATATCAAACTGTCAAGAATGTACATGCAGACGTACAAATGCAAAATGCAGATATAACAGCAACACAAAGAGTTTTTACATTAATACTGTCAATAAGAAACCTGCTGATGACCAGTGATGGCATGATATGGTAATACGATGACATCTTGGTTCTTGAAGAAGTTCTACCATGTGCATGGAGTAATAGAGTAAAAACAAGGACTTGACTTTCAACACATGGATGAAGATTCAAAAACATTAGACACCGAACCAGCACCGCAAACATGAGGCGGGTAAATGAGGGAGGACAGGTGGGGCAAATCAAACACTAACAAGGGAACAAGACGGGCGGGGTTACACAATGACACGACACAAACACGCAGCCAATGAGAACACGCATGGAGTAAAAACGATATCCTTGTACCACCATTTTTCGATACATTGGGTGTGATATAAATGGCATAGTAAATGTCTTTCAGTATCATATGAATCAAAGGACCATTAACACTGTATTCATTTTGGCCAAGCAGGTAAAGTAACTTTGCATGTCCAAAGATCATGGTAATACTATAGTATATGTATAAGCTGCACATAGCCCTCATCCACTTTTGATCAATGGATCGATAAGATTTTAAATTATATCCTTATAAAGAGCAATTATTTTAGAGCTGAACTAGGCAAGGCATATATGTATATATATATATATATATATATATATATACCGCTTTTATCCAAAGCGACTTGCATCGCATTCAAGAAACACATTGACATTTTAATCAGTTGTTCTTGCTTTCCCTGAGAATCAAACCCATGACCTTGATGTTGCAAGCACTGCTCTCTACTGCTTGAGACGCAGGAAAGACAATTTATAATGATAATATAGTTTACATTTTGTGATGATACAAACAGAAGGTTAAGGTTTTCCATGATTTTGAGAATCCTATTTGTATTCCAGGCTTTCTTGTGTCTCACGAATGCAATGCAAGTCGCTTTGAACAAAAGCGTCTGATAAATGTAAATGTAAATATATTACCAAGATACGTCCTAAAAACATCAGTATTTTCATGATCATTTTAATAATTGTTTGTGGCAGTTTCATCCAGATGTGGCTGAGTGGAAAGTAGGTCATGATCCACCTGCTCATGTGAGGAGTGCGGGTCGTGAACTCTCGCTGACACTGATGTGTGAACGCACTCAGAAATGCAGCTGAATAATTTGTGAGCTGACGTCTGAAGTAGGACAGCGAGGTGCTTCACCCACTCTCACCCAGCTGGAGACGACACGCTCCAATCAGGACGTCACGTCAGACACACGCTGGCTTCCAAACCCAGTGCGCTGCCTTGCCTTGCTGTCTACATAGGCTGCATGGGGAATGGGACGTGATTTGACGCGCTCCACACACACACTCCAGTGAAACACACAGGAGACTATCGATTACAATGGATTTTGACATTATAGCTGTTGCAAAAGCTAAAGATGTGATGCTCTGAGACATGGTAAAAAACAAAGTACAGTACAGTTTATATTAACACAGTTAAATGAAATGTATACAAAATCTCTCTCTCTCTCTCTCTCTCTCTATATATATATATATATATATATATATATATATATATATATATATACTGTAATATAGTATATATACTCGCCAATCCTATTATGTCGACGTTTTTGAAGTGGATCCGCCAAACTCCCTATTTGTCTCAGCATTTTCTTGTGGGTTATGTCGATTCTGTTATGTTGCCGAAATCTATTATCTCAAGCACAAAAAAGGGACAAAGTCATCACTTCACACGGTTATCTCGTGACTAATTAGCATACCTAGTTCACTGCGCATGCGCTGAGTTTGCGTTGCACGTGGATGGCGGTCCGCTCACGGTTCACTCCCTGTCGTTGATCTCGTCTGAGGGAAAACACACTGTAGACCCGCACGTTTTTTGTGATTTTGTGAGCAATCTTTGTGTTTGCATTGTTGGAGAATATAATTAAAGGTTTGTATCAAGAATCGAAGGTGGTTTTTATTGCGGTGGTTTTACAAATGCTTTTGTTGTTAGCAAACATCACACATTTTTTTAGATGAATGCCAATCGCTTCATCAAACAAATCGCAGCAACACTGTTGTGTAAAAAGACACCAAAAACTCGAGCATGTACATTCTCATTTAATAACTCACATCATGTACATCAATACATGTTCCTTTTTTTCATTCTTGCGAGGGTTGTTATCTTTGGCGCTTGTACTGTCACTCTGACAGCTGCGCTGATAGGCTGGCTCACCTGTCAATCATGCAAGAAGACGTGATTGGCTGTGCTGCATGAGGGCGGGCTCTTCTCATCTCATCCGATGATCATATATATAATCAGTATTTATATTATTTTTTTTATTTATTTACTTATTTTATATATAATATTTATATAATCTTTTCATATGTTAAATGCAAAGTAAAAATATAACATATATGAAAGCTCACTCGTCTTACACAATAAAGTATATATATATATATATATATATATATATATATATATATATATATATATATTTGTAATCAGTATTTATATTTACTCTTTTAATCATCACAATACACACATTTTATATTATATTAAATTCATGCGACTTAAATGTATGTATAATAAATGTTTTCCAAATACTTTTTTTACTCACTGTATATTTATAATCAGCATTTATCTTGATGGTTTTATATTCACATACCATTGCAACGCATTATGGGATGCATGTGATGCTGCTTTCATTTGGCCAAAACAAGGAATCTTGGTCAGAGTCCAATCTTAGTATGTTAATTTATTAAATGGCGAATTAAATTGAACTTTTTTTGCTATTACTGTTTTCTTTCTTTGTGTTTCAGTCAAAATGTCAAGCGAATGGTAACGTTGTCGACTTCAGACCCCAGAGGAAACATGTTCTGCTATAAAAATTGTTCTTTTTCAGCCCTCTCTCCCCTCATCTGACTCTCGGCGGATGCTGAAACATCACAAAGCTGCAATTCTATATCAGCCGATAAGGTAGAAAGCGTAGAGGACCCAAGGGTCTTCCTGTAATTGGGAATGGATATGGCATGTGTACAGACAGACAAATCAATATACGTAGGAGGATAGCACTCTAATCAGATGATAAAAATCACCCAAAAACGTTTTCTTCTTCTTCTAATCGAAGGTTAAAGGGGAAAAACAAGCCTTTACCACAAACAGAAATAAGCACTTCACACTCAGGAGACGTTCCATTATTCCATTATCAGTGTTTGCACTCTCATGTGAAACCATTTTGCCGAGGCGGCTGATGTGTTAGTCATTCGTCTAACTGAGCTATCGGTGCGTGTAAGACAAGAACATCCACAAGAGCTGATAGGATTTTACATCAGCGTTGGCTTTACATTCGGCCGTCTCTCCTGACAGACCGGACACACCCACGACACTCCACCGCGTCTGCCTTCATCACTCAACATCCTCACGGGACGGAGGAGATCCTTAACATCGCTGGGGTTTCACACAGGGGAGTTAAGACCTCTGTTATCTCACGCATGTCTCACACGTTCCTTGAGAAACATCTGAGACAAACTGAGTTTTGAATGAGCAGTAATATATATGCCTTATTGAAAAGATGTATTAAAATTGATGAACTAAGATAAATAAATCTAAACGTTTAAAATAATTACTATTCTGAAAGAATCTCTTCTGCTCACCAAGGCTGCAAATATTTGATAAAAAATTCCTGTGATTAAAGCTGAATTTATTAGATGATAAATACAGTAAAACAGTGTAATATTATATCAGTGTAAAACAGCTGTTTTCTATGTGAATATATAGTAAAGTGTCATTTATTCCTGTGATTAAAGCTGAATTTATTAGATGTTAAATACAGTAAAACAGTGTAATATTATATCAGTGTAAAACAGCTGTTTTCTATGTGAATATATAGTAAAGTGTGATTTATTCCTGTGATTAAAGCTGAATTTATTAGATGATAAATACAGTAAAACAGTGTAATATTATATCAGTGTAAAACAGCTGTTTTCTATGTGACTATATAGTAAAGTGTGATTTATTCCTGTGATTAAAGCTAAATTTATTAGATGATAAATACAGTAAAACAGTGTAATATTATATCAGTGTAAAACAGCTGTTTTCTATGTGAATATATAGTAAAGTGTCATTTATTCCTGTGATTAAAGCTGAATTTATTAGATGATAAATACAGTAAAACAGTGTAATATTATATCAGTGTAAAACAGCTGTTTTCTGTGTGAATATATAGTAAAGTGTGATTTATTCCTGTGATTAAAGCTGAATTTATTAGATGATAAATACAGTAAAACAGTGTAATATTATATCAGTGTAAAACAGCTGTTTTCTATGTGAATATATAGTAAAGTGTCATTTATTCCTGTGATTAAAGCTGAATTTATTAGATGATAAATACAGTAAAACAGTGTAATATTATATCAGTGTAAAACAGCTGTTTTCTATGTGAATATATAGTAAAGTGTCATTTATTCCTTTGATTAAAGCTAAATTTATTAGATGATAAATACAGTAAAACAGTGTAATATTATATCAGTGTAAAACAGCTGTTTTCTATGTGAATATATAGTAAAGTGTGATTTATTCCTGTGATTAAAGCGGAATTTATTAGATGATAAATACAGTAAAACAGTGTAATATTATATCAGTGTAAAACAGCTGTTTTCTATGTGAATATATAGTAAAGTGTGATTTATTCCTGTGATTAAAGCGGAATTTATTAGATGATAAATACAGTAAAACAGTGTAATATTATATCAGTGTAAAACAGCTGTTTTCTATGTGAATATATAGTAAAGTCATTTCAAATAAATGTATCCTTGATGAGCAGAAGAGACTCTTTGAAAAACTTATTATTTGCATTGCATGCATTTGTCTCATAATATGGTTCATAAAGGCCGTTATTAATCATGCACACCATTTGACGCCTAACACTGACTGTATAGTGGAGCATATACACACTTTCTGTTGCATTGTGAGACTCTTCCAACAGCCCTTTTCTTTTCCGTTTTCCCTCTCCCTCCCTCACATCTCTGGCATCTTTGCACGTCGTCAGAGAAGTTGATTGTTCCCCCTCTTTAATTGAATGTTATCTTCTCCCCTGCGCTATTTCTGCTCAGGCCGTTTGTTCTGATACAGCTGGCCTGCAATTTGCCATGTGAATGGATGTGACGGGGGTGGATGAGCCGGAGCGCCGTGGAAAAGTCTCGCCGCAGTCTTAATCACTGTCCTCAGCAGCCTTTCATGTAATGTGACAATTAAGTTCTCCTCCGGAGTCGAGCTGAAGGAAGAAACTCCCTCACAAGCGTTTGTTACAGCGGCAGCATGTTAACTTCAGCGAGTTCTTCTCAAAGGTTTGGGACTTCATGTATTAACCGCTGAACTGAAGAGATACTAATGGCTCATTTTGCTCTCGGTAGGGAACAGGACTCTAATCATGACTCTCTTTTTTCATATTTTCATCATCTTTGAGCTATAAATAACGTTATGCTTCCTCTAGAGATAAATGAGAAGATAAAGTGTGATCTTGTGGCCTCAGACTGAGTAATTTGTTCTTAATTACAGCTGCTTTACCACAATGTCCGTCTGCAACCTGAAGACCTCAACCAGGAAGGAAGGAAAAATCACGGCTATTATAATAAACTAAAACCATTACAGTAACAACAACAGAAACGCTAACTAAAATTCAATTAAAAAATGCCTGTTCCCATTTCCGTGTAGTTTAACTTGATGTACTAAAAAGCTAAAATGACAATAAAACAAATAAAAACTATACAGACTTTTGTTTTGGTCAATAATAAAAATGATGGAAAATATGCATAAAATACACAAAAGTTTAAAGCAATAAAAAGTATAATAATGGCTTAATGATACTAAAATAGTACTAAAAATAAAATAAAGTAATGCTTTTATCATAATAAATACCTAGAACATTCTTTTATCATTTTTATTTAGTTTAACTTGATGTACTAAAAAAGCTAAAATTAAAATAAAATAAATAAAAAGTATACAGACTTTTTTTGGGTCAATAATAAAAATGCATAAAATACACAAAAATTTAAAGCAATAAAAAATATAATAGTGGCTTAATGATACAAAAATAACACTACAAATAAAATGTAAAAAAATAAAGTAAAGCTATTATCATTATAAATACTCAAATAACCAAAAATGTAATTTTAGGAAGAAACAAGTACACTGATACCACCAAGTTTTCTTGGACATTTACCACATTAATACCATGTTTCTGGACACATACCTTGGTTTTGTTGGTGTCATGTTTTTATAGTAACATCATGACATTTCTTTGCACACGTAATGCTAATGCCATGTTATTTTGTCCATGAATCATGCTTTTTTAAAATTACATATCCCATTATACAACCCTGAATATCACAGACCTACTATAGTAAATCTCTAAAAACATGGTACTCCCATGATATTCTTCAGCGGATGCATGATACATGACTATAATAATCAATCAGGCTCTCCTGTGTGTCTAACAGTAGAGAGCAGCGCTTGCAACATCAAGGTCATGGGTTCGATTCCCAGGGAAAGCAAGAACTGATTAGAATGTCAATGTGTTTCTTGAATGCGATGATAAAAGCAGCTGATAAATGCATTAATGTGATGGTCATGTTTATATTCAAGCATCACATGATCACCAGTGCTTATTAGTAAAGTAAGTTTGGCCTCAGATTTGTAAATCTCATCTATGAACGCAAACAGAAAAGAGACACACGTCTCATTCTCATCCGAGAGGGATGTGATCCGATCATCTTACTGTATAATAAGACATTTCCACACTCATTAAATGCACATACACAGTCAACATGTCTTATGAGCTCACACACACATACAGACACATGCACATGCTGCTGAGTTTTATTTGCAGGTGTTGAATAATTCATAGCTCTTGTTTTGATGAATAGTGCATCACAGCATATGGAGTTGCTCTGGTCATAGTCAAGGTTCAGCGCCGAAGAGCTGCAGAATTACAAACAAGGCTCGTGGGAAGGTGCAGAGGCCGGAGAGATGATAGCACAAACACAACACAACTTTCATTCCATCAGCTCATCCACAGCTCCTTATTTCTGCCGTACAATGAAAAATACTACGGTAAATGTGACTTTTATCTCACAATCTAGACTATTGTTCTAGTTTATATGACACAATTCAAACTTTTTTTTCCCAAGCAAATCTAAGGAAGAAAAAAAGAAAAACCAGAGCGGAAGAAAAGTCTGGATTGTGAGAAATGACAAAGTCAAAACCTTTTCTTAATTTAGTGGCAGAAACAGATAGGGACAAAAAAATGATTTTGAGATTTAAACTAAGAATTATGATCAAACATTTAGAATTTTGATGTTTTAAATGAAGAATTATGATAAAAAATTTAGAATTTTGATGTTTTAAATGAAGAATTATGATGAAAAATTTGAATATTGAGGTTTAAATGAAGAATTATGATCAAAAATGTTGAATTTTGAGGTTTAAATTTTGAATCTTTATCAAAAAATTTACATTTTGAGAATTAAATGAAGAATTCTGAAAAACAAAGATAGAAATTTGATGTTTTAAAGGAAGAATTATGATAAAAAATTTAGAATTTTGATGTTTTAAAGGAAGAATTGTGATAAAAAAAATTGAATTTTGAGAATTAAATGAAGAATTCTGATAAACAAAGATAGAAATTTGAGATTTAAACTAAGAATTGTGATCAAAAAGTTTTAATTTTGAGATTTAAACTAATAATTATGATCAAACATTTAGAATTTTGAGGTTTAAATTAAGAATTATGATCAAACATTTAGAATTTTGAGGTTTAAATTAAGAATTATGATCAAACAGTTAGAATTTTTAGATTTAAACTAAGAATTCTGATAAACAAAGTTAGAATTTTGAGAATTTAAACTAAAAATTAGTATAAATATTTTTTTTTTTAATTGTGAGATTGAAAATTTGCTAATATTTGAGTGAAAAAGGGTTCGCTTACATTTCAGGATGTAAGCGCTGGCTGTGATGGTCTTGGAGGGCTTCAGTAGAGCTCAGAGGAAAAGGGGATGCAGAGCTTTAGATTCAGCTCGGGATGTGCAGGGATTCACAGGTGGGACTCGTTAACCGGCAGGAATCAGGCTTGAGTGGGCGGTTCGTCAGGCGTTGTGTAGTAACACGTGTTTTCATCTCTAAGTGTTGTCTTTAGCGCTAATTGGCCTCGTTTCAAAGAAACCTTTTGTGCACCAGAATAATTCCTCTAGCTTTTTGATGTTGATCATGTTGCTTAACAACAAGACATCTACACTCGCAATGCATGCTTTTTTTATTTATTTTGGTGTAAAAACACCTTTAATCATGTTGCTGTTGCATTTGCAACACATTGTACTCCTGTAATGTGATGCACTCCTAAATAAACCAGGATATTCAATGAGAAGAAAAGTAGGTCAGGGCTTGATTGTACCCAGCAGTCGCTGAAAAGCAGTGTTTGCACACCAGCATGAGGGTCTAGAGAGTTTGCAGCGGCGATTGTTCACTCATCTAACCCTGGAAGCATCTGCAGCCAATCAGCTGAGCCGTACATGTCATGTGACTGATCGCTCTGTATTAGAAGCAGAAACACAAGTGCGTTTCATGCCGTTAAAAGCCCCGTTTCAAGCTATGTGACTTGCAAAGAAATCATTTTGTCAAAACACTCGGTTACCATTAAGTGGCTGTCAATGGAGAAAGATGTTATTTTCCCCACAGAACGATGTAGTTACGACATCTGCCAGTGACGGCATAAAGGAAAGTCATTCTGAATAACTGTGCACTGATGGATCCCAGTAAGAGCAGGAACTGCATGCTATTCCAGGCCTGCGTTTGGATACAATGCACTTTTCAACTGGTTAGAGAGTAAATAATTGGACTTTGCCTGATTAACACTCATTAATAGCATGCAAGAGGTATTGCTTCCCAAACTGAAGTGTGTTGAAAGCAATCAAACGCTCCTTTAAACTAATATTTTCCTCAATCCCTTGAAGTTTCATTTGTAGGTGCCTTTAAGAGTTATTGAGTAACTGATGCACAGATAATTCATTATTATTATAAAGTTGAGCTGTTTTCAGTGCAGATGCAGCAGAGGAGGTGAACTCAAGCCTTGTTTAATGAATGAAGCGTTATTGATTAATATTTCAACTATATAAGTATTTGCCATCTGTTCAGATCGACGCAGACGTCTTTAATTGCACATGTCACGTGAAGATCTTCATGCACGGCAATAAAATCCTTCCGATCAAAGCATGATAATGGAGAAATCTCGACAGCTCCTGTAAAACCCATCCTGATATTTTAAAAACTCTCCTTGTGTAATGGAGGGAGATGATCCGATTTGCCATCCGTGATCTATCAGCGTTTCCATCTGTGTTGGCCATGCGTTTTAGCCCACATTTACATTAATAACTCTCTCCCAGAAAGACAGAATTACTTTGGGGCTTTTTAACGACGCCAGACAGAAATTCGATTAAGATTAATTCGAGCCGAGCAAGCAATTTTGGGGGAGGTTAGAAGCAATTTCTCCGCACATCATTGGCCACACAATGCCTCTAATGCTGTGAACGAATGAACGAATATCACCGACGCTCCATCTCCCGTTTCCATCTGCACACCTCCGTCATTCCCAGAAGAAAAGCCCATTACCCCTCCTAAACTCTGCAAACTTTGATGCGCATCCTGCAATTAAAGACCTGCACTGCATTATTGGAAAAGGAATGAGTCTTTCGGGTCCTTGGCTGAAATCAGAGGGAAGAGAAGAGAGTTCACAATAACATGCTGTTCTTACACTATCAATTCTGTGTATCATTTCTGAACGCAAACAATGCAATGCATCACAATGAGCTCAAACCGAAGCGCATTATTCAATCACACTGATTAAAGGTGAAACGAGTCGCTTTTTAAATTAAAATAGGCTGTTTAATATGCAGAGAAAAAAAAAAGAAACAGCTGTTATTTTTGTCCGGTTTTTTTGGGTGACATTAAAAGTGCAGAATTTAACCTATGAGCCTTTGTACACAAACTGTGATTAAAAATGCACTGTTTGGAAATGTTTATCAATGCATATTGTTTTACATGTTAAATTAAAGTTTGGTGTAACAGCCTTTTGTTTGTGTTTGTGTGTGTGTGTGTGTGTGTGTGTGTGTGTGTGTGTGTGTGTGTGTGTGTGTGTGTGTGTGTGTGTGTGTGTGTGTGTGTGTGCGTGTGTGTGAGAGAGAGAGAGAGAGTATACTGGGTCAAACATTTGGAAAAATTCTGATTTTGTAATGCTTTTAAAAGAATCTCTTGTGCTCAAAAGCTGAATTTATTAGATAATAAATACAGTAAAACAGTGTAATATTATATCAGTGTGAAACAGCTGTTTTCTATGTGAATATAAAGTGTCATTTATTCCTGTGATTAAAGCTGAATTTATTAGATGATAAATACAGTAAAACAGTATAATATTATATCAGTGTAAAACAGCTGTTTTCTATGTGAATATATAGTAAAGTGTCATTTATTCCTGTGATTAAAGCTGAATTTATTAGATGATAAATACAGTAAAACAGTGTAATATTATATCAGTGTAAAACAGCTGTTTTCTATGTGAATATATAGTAAAGTGTCATTTATTCCTGTGATTAAAGCTGAATTTATTAGATGATAAATACAGTAAAACAGTGTAATATTATATCATTGTAAAACAGCTGTTTTCTATGTGAATATATAGTAAAGTATCATTTATTCCTGTGATTAAAGCTGAATTTATTAGATGATAAATACAGTAAAACAGTGTAATATTATATCAGTGTAAAACAGCTGTTTTCTATGTGAATATATAGTAGTGTCATTTATTTCTGTGATTAAAGCTGAATTTATTAGATGATAAATACAGTAAAACAGTGTAATATTATATCAGTGTAAAACAGCTGTTTTCTATGTGAATATATAGTAAAGTGTCATTTATTCCTGTGATTAAAGCTGAATTTATTAGATGATAAGATTTATTTTTTCAGGACTGATGAACAAAGTATTTTTTAATATTTTCTACCATCACTTTTGATCAGTTTCATGCAGCATTCTAAAGGAAGTTGTACAATACAGTAAAGATGGTGGTTTTATTTGTGGAATGATAGTGCGGTCGAACAGCTCTAGTTATAACACGGTTTCTTTCACTTCCCAGAGATTTTCAGAAAGGTCATCCCTGACCGTGAGAGATGCATCGTCTTTGCTTAATACAGATCACCTGCCTTCGATGGATGATTTATCACGCCGAGGCCGCCGGAGAGAAAGAAGGACAACGGTTCGAGTCATGCCTCCCTGTTCCTCCGACGGCCGCATTATGATGCTGTTTAAAGCCGATTCCTCGGGCTAGAAGGCCTATCTGCCGTCCGATCGCCCTCCTTCCATCAGACCCCTGTAGAAATCAAAGACGGGTCTCAGACGGCACGGGACGGACAGCGTTAGCACTGAATATGAGGCGACCCCTGACGGTAATGGGCTCTCACTGGGTGTTGCAGAGTAATTCGTCTGCCAGCGAGGTGACATGGAGAGTAAATGTTTGTCTTGGGTCTGTGTTTACACTGTTTACTCAAGCTTATGAGCAATAGGGATCCTGAAGACTAATCTTTCCCATCTCTCTCGCTTTCTCTCTCTCTCTCCCTCTCTTTTGTCCTGTATCTTACATTCCCACTGGCAAGGTGTCGAGACCCATTATCCGAAATGAGAAATAGCCCATCGCATCATGACACAATGGGGTAATTTATAACTCTATTTTCATGTAGACACTTTACATACTAATCATATTTTGGCTAATTGAACAAGGGATAGTTCATCCAAAAATTACCATTCTGACTTTTGCTCACCTTCAAGATTTTCTTCTTCGATTTAACGGAAACGATGTTTAGCAGAAGATCCTGCGGGACGTTTTCTATGTAATCATATTTATATATCTATAACAATCTATTTAGCAGCAGCAACAACAGCCTCAAATTAAATTACGCTACTGTTGAAAGACATTACTTTTATTCATCAAGGATACATTAAATTGATCAAAAGTGACAGTGAAGACATTCATAATGTTACAAAAGATTCTATTTCTAATAAATGCTGTAATTTTGAACTTCGTCTGAACAATCAAATGAATCACAGTCTCCAAAAACAGCTGTTTTACATTGATATATTACACTGTTTTACTGTATTTATCATCTAATAAATTCAGCTTTAATCACAGGAATAAATGACACTTTACTATATATTCACATAGAAAACAGCTGTTTTACACTGATATAATATTACACTGTTTTACTGTATTTATCATCTAATAAATTCAGCTTTAATCACAGGAATAAATGACACTTTACTATATATTCACATAGAAAACAGCTGTTTTACACTGATATAATATTACTGTTACACGTGTTCCTGTCTGGGTCTTCTCTGTCACTTCCTGTCAGTCTTGTCTTTGTTTCACTTCTGTCTCTCGGGTTATTGTTTCACTCCCTACACCTGTCTTGTAATCACTTCCTCGTTAGTCTCCCAGGTGTTGCTGTTTCCCCTTGTGTATATATCACTTGTGCACTTCCCTGGTGTTTGTCGGTTGTTGTATGGTTAGTGAATTGGTATGTGGATGTTTCTTGTTCCTTGCCGTGATTCTGGTCCTGAGTTTAGTCTAGTTCAAGTTTATGCTGTCCAGTTTGTTTTGTTTATATTTAAAGTGTTTTGTTTAAGTTTAATTTATTGCACATGTGTGCTTCTTTTGTTTATATTTAAAGTCTTTTGTTTGGTTTATTATTAAAAGTACTTTAGTTTGAAATCCTGCCTTGCCTTGTCACCTTGTCTGTCTCCGCATCGCACACCAACCCCGCTCCCGTAACAGAACAACCGACCAGGTTCGTCGCCTATAAAGACGTCATATGGACATCATAGACTTCACTAGCCCTGCTGAGCTGCGCCTGCTCAATCTCCGGCAAGGTGGCCGCCCCATAGTGGACTACGTGGCAGAGTTTATAGATGCCTCGCATCGGGTGGGTTGGGGCGATTTCGCCCTCAACCTGTGCTTCGAGGGAGGACTGGACAGGGATGTAGTCCGGCCACACGGGTGCCTGGAAGCTGCCCTACCGGACTACATAAACGTGGTGTTGTGCCTCAATGGTATCGACTTCGAGGTTGAGGAGATGACCACATCCTCTCTCCCGGTCACGCCCACGACAACCTGCCTGCCAGAGTCTGCGACGACCGAGTCACCACGCCGCCGACGCCGTAAACGGGCCCAGCGGAGGTGTACCATGGCCTCCCAGCCAGAGCCCGATCCAGAGATCTGCCAGCCAGAGCCCGATCCAGAGATCTGCCAGCCAGAGCCCGATCCAGAGATCTGCCAGCCAGAGCCCGATCCAGAGATCCGCCAGCCAGAGCCCGATCCAGAGATCCGCCAGCCAGAGCCAGAGCTGCCTGAACTGTGGCCCGAACCGCCAGAGCTGCCTGAACTGTGGCCCGAACCGCCAGAGCTGCCTGAACTGTGGCCCGAACCGCCAGAGCTGCCTGAACTGTGGCCCGAACCGCCAGAGCTGCCTGAACTGTGGCCCGAACCGCCAGAGCTGCCTGAACTGTGGCCCGACCCGCCGCTGGACTTCTGGGACATCCCAGAGCCGCCGCCGGCCTTCGCCGACGTCCCAGAGCCCGTTACTGGCCCGGAAGCCGCCGTCCAAGTGACTCTCGCCCTGCCGGCGCCCCCAGTGACTCTCGCCCCGCCTGACCCGCCGGCCTTGCCCGAGCCTGCCTGGCTCACTCCCCCGGCGCCGCCTGACCCTCCAGCCTTGCCTGAGCCCACCGGGCTCCTTTCCCGCTCCTCCAGGGACTCTGTATTTTTTTCTTTTTTTTCATGTGTCAGGACTGTTTAGTTGCTATTTTTTCATTAAGGACTGTTTTGAGTTATTTTCCTTTGTCTTGAGGTCTGTTTATTTTTTGTTTATCTTTTTCACACAGGTCTTCCTTGGTTCTAGTTCTGTCTCCTTTGGGTTCCCTCTGGTTTCTTGTCTGTCAAGTCTTGTTCTGTCCCCCTCCTGGTCCCCCGCCCACCCTCCGCAGTTGTTGCCTTGACGGCGCGAGGTCGCGCCTACCGGAAGGGGGGCGCTATGTTACACGTGTTCCTGTCTGGGTCTTCTCTGTCACTTCCTGTCAGTCTTGTCTTTGTTTCACTTCTGTCTCTCGGGTTATTGTTTCACTCCCTACACCTGTCTTGTAATCACTTCCTCGTTAGTCTCCCAGGTGTTGCTGTTTCCCCTTGTGTATATATCACTTGTGCACTTCCCTGGTGTTTGTCGGTTGTTGTATGGTTAGTGAATTGGTATGTGGATGTTTCTTGTTCCTTGCCGTGATTCTGGTCCTGAGTTTAGTCTAGTTCAAGTTTATGCTGTCCAGTTTGTTTTGTTTATATTTAAAGTGTTTTGTTTAAGTTTAATTTATTGCACATGTGTGCTTCTTTTGTTTATATTTAAAGTCTTTTGTTTGGTTTATTATTAAAAGTACTTTAGTTTGAAATCCTGCCTTGCCTTGTCACCTTGTCTGTCTCCGCATCGCACACCAACCCCGCTCCCGTAACAATTACACTGTTTTACTGTATTTATCATCTAATAAATTCAGCTTTAATCACAGGAATAAATGACACTTTACTATATATTCACATAGAAAACAGCTGTTTTACACTGATATAATATTACACTGTTTTACTGTATTTATCATCTAATAAATTCAGCTTTAATCACAGGAATAAATGACACTTTACTATATATTCACATAGAAAACAGCTGTTTTACATTGATATAATATTACACTGTTTTACTGTATTTATGATAAAGTGTAATATACTGATAAAATTATACATTTCTTTCTTTATTAATTATACATGACCTCAACTTTTTGAATGTTATTATATTGACTCAACTCAACATTCCTAATCTTCTGATTTTGCGCAAACGCAAACGTTCTCTATAATAAAGCTTACAGTATGTTTGTTTTATCACTCAAACAGTCATTATCGTTGTGATCTGACAAATGCTTTTATCCAAAGCAACTGAAATGATCTACATGCATCACATCACGACTCAAATCATTTCGCAAAACCACAAGGCGAAGAAAATCATCTGACATTATCGAGTTCAAATTAGCACAGCGATGAGAACCTGAGGGCCGAGAAGAAAATGATTCAATAATTTGGGATCGTATCTCTTTGGTTAATGAAGTATGAAACGCGCTCGCGGCCTCGGCCTTCTGACCTTGAAGCCAAATCTTGGAAATCACTTCATATCTGTCAGGAGAAATTGTGTTGCGCGTGTGGAGAATGAGAAAGAACGCCGGAGTTGTGTTTAACACCAGAGAGCGAGGATTCGCTTCGATATCCATTTCTGTTGACGCTCTAGTGCTGTTCATATCTCAGTGTGAGACGCTCCGACAATTTATCAACAAACATCCATATTGTCAGGCTCCGGGAGCTTGGACTTTTAGAGTTAAGAGTCGAGCGGAGAGCCGGAGCTCCCAATGCAAGCAATTAGGAGAGCCAGAGCCACTAAAGAGCTTTCGCAGAGATTCGCTCCAGCGACCGGGAGCCGAAACTACAGCGAACGCCACTGAGAATCAAAGACGGCAGCAGGACAGACGTGGAGAAAAGCGTATCAAGACAGACTCAAGAACATCATTTTTCATTTCATTATGGCGGCGGCCTCTCCTCTCGCCGTGATCAATAGCCTCACGCGTGTAATTCCGGCCGTAATAACGAGACCCCGACGCCGACGGATTCTCATTTTGTTTGGCTTTGAGGAATAACAAGGTTGTTAGTTGAGAAAGGTTACGCTGATTAATATCTTTTTCTCTTATCATCCGTGGATGATTTCTCAATAATGGGATTCAATTCATGTCATCACTGAAGTCTCGCCAGCAGAAAAGTCTCGCTGAATTATTTATAGGTTTTCGATGAGGTGGGCGATGCGTTTAGACCCGGCCTGTTGCTCGTTAAAGAATAACGATGAATCTGTGTTTTGACACCCGCTGAAATTCTCAAGGTGAAGCTTTATGAACCGACAGTGAAAACACTCAAGTTTCTAAAGCACGGGTCATGTGTGGATTATTACAGGTTTGCTGAGAAGAGCAGATCATGAATTTAGAATAATCATGTAAAATTGATGATTTCCTGTCATATATTCAGATTTATTATTTATATATTCAACTACATATAAACTCATAGATTTATAAACTGAAACCAACATTTTCATATGTTTATATGTATATATATATATATATATATATATATATATATATATATATATATATAATTGTGAGAGTGTGTATGTATAAGTGTGCATATTTATATACTATACATATACTGTACATTTATATATATATATATATATATATATATATATATATATATATATATGTATTAGTGTGTGTGTATATATATATATATATATATATATATATACAGTATATGTATAATTATATATATATATATATATATATATATGTGTGTGTATACATACACACACACACACACACACATGCATGCGTGTGTGTGTGTGTGTGTGTGTGTGTGCATATATATATATATATATATATGTGTGTGTGTGTGTGTGTGTATTTATGTGTGTGTGTGTATATATATATGTACACATAAACACACACACACATACACACACACACACACACACACACACACACACACACACACACACACACACACACATATACATACAATGTACATATTTCAATTCTTAAAAATTTGCATTGCTTTTTCCATTAATATAATATCCAATTAATATAATATCTGCTTATTTGTTCTGATCTACATTTAATAAAAACAAACAAGCAGCAAAAAAAGTTGAAAGTTGACAAGTTTGATTCATTGGTAATTATGATTCATTTGAGTCGTTTCAAACTGCCAGCAATGAATCAATCTGAAACACTGGTTCACTGATTCGTCTGCATGACTCTGTTCACAGTGAAGATGAAAGCATGCATTCATTACTTTAAGTAACTAAACGTCTACTATCAGTCGACTGTCTGCTTAATATCTGATAACATTTTATTTTAATGCTCCTAAACACACATTCTACTTTGCAAAAACATGTCAATTTATAGTACTAACCTTAACCTAACCATCTACTAATGCTCTAATGAGAGTTATTAGACATGCAGCATTGCTCACAGTCCACAGAACGTCTAAAGAGGACCATCAAAATAAAGTGCAAACACTAGTTCTTTTGAATCTATTTGTCTACAATGACTGTGTGACTGAAATGATTGTTCATCTGTTTGATAAAAACCACTCAGAGTAAATATGTAAAGAACAAATGAGCGGAGCAAACGATATTGACATATATTCCATCAAAAGGCTGAAAAGTATCATTATTTCCGCTGTATCACCGAGCCCTAGTAACAGATTGTGTTTTACATTGATGCACTGGAGTTCTTTGGTCAATTTACAAGAGATGTGGGAGTGCTGAGCTGTTGTGAGTCTCACACACACACACACACACTAGTGTTTGAAGGGCCAGATGGTGTGTGTTACTCTTGTTTTCCCGTCGCTCCCACTGTTTTTCATACACACTCTCCAGACGAGCTTCTGTTTCAAAGCGAGCGCTGGCCGGTCAGAGGGAGGCCGATGAAAACAAATGTCTTTATTAGATGATCGTCTCGGCCCCCGCTCGCCTCCACCTCTCCCCAGTGCGGCCGGTGCAAGCCAAATTAAATTGTTATGATATCCCAGCATCATCTCCATTAGCCCCGGGCCTCTCCGCCACGGATCACTGTAATACCCGGGAAGGAGTGAACGGGAATTAGGTGACAGGGGACACATTCCTCCTCACAGGCTGGTCGTTATGAAGCTTGTTTCCTTCACAGAATAGTGTATAAAAAAGCTAATCTCGCACTTGCAAGTCATAAATGTGAATGCATGTTTTCCCCTCAGAATCCTGACACTGAGTCCGGGTTTTCTCTTCTTCCATACTATATAGTGGGCAAAAAACTGTATGCATATGCCTGTTCATTCATTCATTCATTCATTCATTCATTCATTCATTCATTCATTCATCAAACAGAAGATGAAAAGCATCCGGTGAGATTCTGAATTGATCAGAGAGTGGATTGGAGAACTTTACATTTATCATTCCTGCATTTATCAGCTGCTTTTATCATTGCATTCAAGAAACACATTGACATTCTAATCAGTTCTTGCTTTCCCTGGGAATCAAACCCATGACCTTGATGTAGCAAGCGCCACAAGAAAGCCTGATCGTGTGACGTCAGTGCTGTCGTTTATAGTTTTATGACAGTCAGTTATAGTTTACGTTCAGTTTCTTGTGAATTAGTGTTGGTCTTGTGAATAAATGTTATATCGCTAGTAAATATACAATAAAACCGTATAGTTACACTGTCCCATTTGTCAAACAATCCTTACAATGCAAACAATCATAACAATCCCAACAATGCCAACAATCATAACAATCCCAACAATTATAACAATCATAACAATCCCAACAATCATAACAATCATAACAATCCCAACAATCATAACAATCATAACAATGCCAACAATCATAACAATCATAACAATCCCAACAATCCCAACAATCATAACAATCATAACAATCATAACAATCCCAACAATCCCAACAATCATAACAATCCCAACAATCATAACAATCCCAACAATCATAACAATCCCAACAATCATAACAATCCCAACAATCATAACAATCCCAACAATCATAACAATCATAACAATCATAACAATCCCAACAATCCCAACAATCATAACAATCATAACAATCCCAACAATCATAACAATCATAACAATCATAACAATCCCAACAATCATAACAATCCCAACAATCATAACAATCATAACAATCCCAACAATCATAACAATCCCAACAATCATAACAATCCCAACAATCCCAACAATCATAACAATCATAACAATCCCAACAAATCATAACAATCATAACAATCATAACAATCCCAACAATCATAACAATCCCAACAATCATAACAATCATAACAATCATAACAATCATAACAATCCCAACAATCATAAAAATCATAACAATCATAACAATCCCAACAATCATAACAATCCCAACAATCATAACAATCATAACAATCATAACAATCATAACAATCCCAACAATCCCAACAATCATAACAATCCCAACAATCATAACAATCATAACAATCCCAACAATCATAACAATCCCAACAATCATAACAATCATAACAATCCCAACAATCATAACAATCATAACAATCCCAACAATCATAACAATCCCAACAATCATAACAATCCCAACAATCCCAACAATCATAACAATCATAACAATCCCAACAATCATAACAATCATAACAATCCCAACAATCATAACAATCCCAACAATCCCAACAATCCCAACAATCATAACAATCATAACAATGCCAACAATCCCAACAATCATAACAATCATAACAATCCCAACAATCATAACAATCATAACAATCATAACAATCCCAACAATCATAACAATCCCAACAATCATAACAATCCCAACAATCATAACAATCCCAACAATCATAACAATCATAACAATGGCAACAATCATAACAATGGCAACAATCATAACCATCATAACAATGGCAACAATCATAACAATCCCAACAATCATAACAATCCCAACAATCATAACAATCATAACAATAATAACAATGGCAACAATCATAACAATCCCAACAATCATAACAATCATAACAATGCCAACAATCATAACAATCCCAACAATCATAACAATCATAACAATCATAACAATGGCAACAATCATAACAATCATAACAATGGCAACAATCATAACAATCATAACAATGCCAACAATCATAACAATCATAACAATCATAACAATGGCAACAATCATAACAATCCCAACAATCATAACAATCATAACAATGCCAACAATCATAACAATCCCAACAATCATAACAATCATAACAATGGCAACAATCATAACAATCATAACAATGGCAACAATCATAACAATCGCAACAATCATAACAATCATAACAATCATAACAATGGCAACAATCATAACAATGGCAACAATCATAACAATCATAACAATGGCAACAATCATAACAATCCCAACAATCATAACAATCCCAACAATCATAACAATCATAACAATCATAACAATCATAACAATGGCAACAATCATAACAATCCCAAGAATCATAACAATCATAACAATGCCAACAATCATAACAATGGCAACAATCATAACAATCCCAACAATCATAACAATCATAACAATGCCAACAATCATAACAATACCAACAATCATAACAATGCCAACAATCATAACAATCCCAACAATCATAACAATCATAACAATCCCAACAATCATAACAATCCCAACAATCATAACAATCATAACAATGCCAACAATCATAACAATCCCAACAATCATAACAATCATAACAATGGCAACAATCATAACAATCATAACAATGGCAACAATCATAACAATCGCAACAATCATAACAATCATAACAATCATAACAATGGCAACAATCATAACAATGGCAACAATCATAACAATCATAACAATGGCAACAATCATAACAATCCCAACAATCATAACAATCCCAACAATCATAACAATCATAACAATCATAACAATCATAACAATGGCAACAATCATAACAATCCCAAGAATCATAACAATCATAACAATGCCAACAATCATAACAATGGCAACAATCATAACAATCCCAACAATCATAACAATCATAACAATGCCAACAATCATAACAATACCAACAATCATAACAATGCCAACAATCATAACAATCCCAACAATCATAACAATCATAACAATGCCAACAACCATAACAATCCCAACAACCATAACAATCCCAACAACCATAACAATGCCAACAATCATAACAATCCCAACAATCATAACAATCATAACAATGCCAACAATCATAACAATGCCAACAATCATAACAATCATAACAATCATAACAACCATAACAATCCCAACAATCATAACAATCATAACAATCCCAACAATCATAACAATCCCAACAATCATAACAATCATAACAATGCCAACAATCATAACAATCCCAACAATCATAACAATCATAACAATCCCAACAATCATAACAATCCCAACAATCATAACAATCCCAACAATCATAACAATCATAACAATCATAACAATGCCAACAATCATAACAATCATAACAATCATAACAATGCCAACGATCCCAACAATCATAACAATCCCAACAATCATAACAATCCCAACAATCCCAACAACCATAACAATGC
Source organism: Rhodeus uyekii (assembly GCA_037043235.1). Taxonomy (NCBI): domain Eukaryota; kingdom Metazoa; phylum Chordata; class Actinopteri; order Cypriniformes; family Acheilognathidae; genus Rhodeus; species Rhodeus uyekii. The sequence goes on along the minus strand of JAWRVZ010000329.1, from coordinate 82,691 downwards.
CAACAACCATAACAATCCCAACAATCATAACAATGCCAACAATCATAACAATCCCAACAATCATAACAATCATAACAATCCCAACAATCATAACAATCATAACAATCCCAACAATCATAACAATCATAACAATGCCAACAATCATAACAATCATAACAATCATAACAATGCCAACGATCCCAACAATCCCAACAACCATAACAATGCCAACAACCATAACAATCCCAATAATCATAACAATGCCAACAATCATAACAATCCCAATCATAAGGGCTCCCTTGAAAAAGAGGTTTTTAATCTCAATGGGACTCTCCTGGTTAAATAAAGGTTTAATAAAAAAATAAAAAAATCCCAACAATCATAACAATCCCAACAATCCCAACAATCCTGAAGCAGGGAAGGAGACGAGAGGCCGGATGTCAAAGGAGAAGAGTCTTCTACACTGAATTAATCCGCTTTTGTCAGGAAATAGCTTATCATTTAATGAATCGACTGCTAATCTTCAACATGTTTTATGCTAAACCAAACTTTTGTTCTATTATGATGAACATGTTATTTTATAAGAGAAGGCAGAATGTTGCGACAGATAAAAAATACCAATGCTTTCTTTCTTTGGCTTTCAGGTTTTACCAATTATGATCATATTATTATGCATAGACTTATTCGATTTATGGCTGTATGCATGCCTAAGGATGATGATATAATGCATAACGTTTTTTTTTTAAAATTAATTAAATATGAGTTAAATCACAATTAAGTTTGTGATCCTAAACGTAGTTTCATGCATCCTGCAGCGAATAGAGTTGTCCCTTCCACCCAAACTCACTAATGCTGAAAATGGAAACATGAAATGAATACATATTTACTGATTTGTTTGCATAGTTTTAAAATAGTGCATAGGTTTAAAACAGTAGTCATGATAGTTTTTTTGGAATGCGTTTTATTGCTAAATAATTTCGAGTGTTTAAAGGCTTAGCTAATTAACAAGATTAACCTTGCAATAGAGAGCCATTGCACATGCTCTAAATTGGTGTTCATTGCATTCCTGCATTTATCAGAAACTTTTTTCATTGCATTCAAGAAACACATTGACATTCTAATCAGTTCTTGCTTTCCCTGGGAATCAAACCCATGACCTTGATGTTGCAAGCGCTGCTCTCTACTGATTGAGACACAGGAAGTAGAATTTCCTCTCCTCATTGGCAGATAAGTGACCTTGATTTGCATTTTCCTTCTGAGCGTATGTTTTATAGTCTCATGTTTGCATGTTGATGTTTGGCAGTGGAGTATCCGTGCTGACAGCCGTGATATCATGGGTGGAGAAATGAGGGAAAATGAAACATCCAGCTGACATCTGTACAGCCCGGAGCTCAAACAGCGGCGTGTGTGTCGGCTCACGCTCACGACACCGGTAATCCAGCTGATGATGAGAAATGCTCCGAGAGGGAAGAGATTATTGAATGAAGGGAACGTATATGCCCTCTCAGGCTCCCCTGACACCGTGATATATCTCCACCAAAAGCGTGTTGTGATTGTGGCGAGTGTTCGCTTCTCATCTGATCGTGTTTAGAGATGCTTTGGCACCGCTGGGGAAAAACCTTTCAGAGCCAATCAGGACGAGCGAAGGGGAACAACGAAGGCCGCGGCGTCTTTCAAGACCCATTACTGCATCCCTTCCTATTTGTTTACAGTATGAAACTGTTTTTGCACTGATGACAGAATAATTCATTTGATAAGAATAATTTGATGTGGTTTGTGTTACAAATAAGAAGCAATAGTTGGTGGGTTGCATACACAAATATTATTCATGTTAATGTAACTGTAGCCTGTAGCCTGTACTGTCAATACTTTAAAAAATTTTAAATTAAAATTTGATGATATTCAGCAAGACACAATAAATTGATCAAAAGTGGCATTGACTAATAATATTAACTCATTCATAAGAATCAAAAGATTCTGTTTCAAATAAATGCTATTCTGATATAATAATAAAATAATCTTGAGAAATAAATGCATGACTGTTTCCACAAAAAATGTTTTCAACATCATAAATGTTCATCATAAAATCATCATATTTGAATGATTTGTGAAGATGATGTGACACTGTTTTACTGTATTTATCAATTAATAAATTCAGCTTTAATCGCAGGAATAAATGACACTTTACTATATATTCACATAGAAAACAGCTGTTTTACACTGATATAATATGACACTGTTTTACTGTATTTATCATCTAATAAATTCAGCTTTAATCACAGGAATAAATGACACTTTACTATATATTCACATAGAAAACAGCTGTTTTACACTGATATAATATTACACTGTTTTACTGTATTTATCATCTAATAAATTCAGCTTTAATCACAGGAATAAATGACACTTTACTATATATTCACATAGAAAACAGCTGTTTTACCCTGATATAATATTACACTGTTTTACTGTATTTATCATCTAATAAATTCAGCTTTAATCACAGGAATAAATGACACTTTACTATATATTCACATAGAAAACAGCTGTTTTACCCTGATATAATATTACACTGTTTTACTGTATTTATCATCTAATAAATTCAGCTTTAATCACAGGAATAAATGACACTTTACTATATATTCACATAGAAAACAGCTGTTTTACACTGATATAATATTACATTGTTTTACTGTATTTATCATCTAATAAATTCAGCTTTAATCACAGGAATAAATGACACTTTACTATATATTCACACAGAAAACAGCTGTTTTACACTGATATAATATTACACTGTTTTACTGTATTTATCATCTAATAAATTCAGCTTTAATCACAGGAATAAATGACACTTTACTATATATTCACATAGAAAACAGCTGTTTTACACTGATATAATATTACACTGTTTTACTGTATTTATCATCTAATAAATTCAGCTTTAATCACAGGAATAAATGACACTTTACTATATATTCACATAGAAAACAGCTTTTTTCTGCACTATTATAATAAATTCACTCATTTGCTTTCATCCTTGCTTTCCCCGCTCCCCCCTCCTCTCTCTCCTCCAAGCAGGCTGCTTAAACCTGAAGTGCATTACAGTAAATTTTCAAGTATTTTTAGAGTTTAATTGTCAATTATTAATTAGTATTTATATGAGATCTTAATGGTTACAATTGTAACTGCAATTAATAGGGTAAAACCAAAAAATTATTTAAAATGGGCATTTGTGGTCGTGTGGAACGAATTAATTTATTTTTAGTGCATTCTTATGGGGAAATTTGTTTTGGTGTACGAACATTTTGGTTTACGCTCTTGGAACGAATTAAACTCGTAAACCGAGGTATTACTGTACTTATCATCTAATAAATTCCCCTTTGGTGAGCAGAAGAGACTTTCAAAAGCAATAGGAAAATGTAAACTTTTCAACAGTAGTGTACAGTTACTTTGATATAAGATTACTCATAGCATTTTATAAGATCAAATAAGGTCACGCCGCCCACTCTGGCTCTCGCGGGCGAAGCTAAACACTAAGTGCTAGTTGATGACACACGAGGGATAGTGTACTTGCCATCACAGCAGGCTTTTCTCTCGGGTTAATAGTAGAGTTCACGCCAACCCTGCTGCATTTCTGACATGCACGGATATGACACGCGGGTGAGGAAGGGAAAAGCGCAGTGATGTAAAGGTCAGGCACGTTATCCACTCAAGGAGGCCGTTTAAACAGCTAATCGCAGACATTTATCGCTTGCCCCGTTATTTGAGGAGGACTCAGCAGGTGCGGCCGTCGACCCTTGCGTATTTGAAGTGACTTATCAAGGGCTGACGAAATGTCACTGCCTCTGTAAATCATAGCCTTCGTGATGACGGCACAGGTGTTAATCGGCCATCTTCCCGCCGGAGAAGATTGGCCACCGGCTGAGACGGCTCACGGTAAAGATGTTGAGGTTGAAAGCGCCTCTGATCACGTGCATGCTAACATGATTCCTCCCGACAGACGAGATGATGCATGTGATGATGCTGCGTTCATGCAATATATTCTCACACATTCTCTGGCTTTTATTGCAGTGATGTGCAATTTGCACAATGGATGTGAACTGAAGGTTTTTTGAATAGTGAGTGAAAATCAGCCTATCATCACATCTCTTGTTTTACAGTTTGGGTTTCAGAATATTTTTATGTTTCTGAAAAAGTTATTTGTGCTCATCAAGGCTGCACTTATTTGATGGAAAATCCAGTAAAATAGTGTAATATTATATTGGGGTGGCAGAGTTTGGGTTGGCAGAGTTTGGGGTGGCAGAGTTTGGGGTGGCAGAGTTTGGGGTGGCAGAGTTTGGGTTGGCAGAGTTTGGGGTGGCAGAGTTTGGGTTGGCAGAGTTTGGGGTGGCAGAGTTTGGGTTGGCAGAGTTTGGGGTGGCAGAGTTTGGGTTGGCAGAGTTTGGGGTGGCAGGAGTTTGTGTGAGTCGGCAGCAGCTCGGCTTCAGATCCAGTTCCTCAGACACCAAACAACTAACAAATACAATCAGCATGAGCTTCAAGGCATGAAAGATCTCGAAAAATGTCCATCCATCCATCCATGCATCATCTATCCATCCATCCATCCATCCATCATCTATCCATCCATCATCTATCCATCCATTAATCCATCCATCCTCTATCCATCCATTCATTAATCCATTCATTAATCCATCCATGCATCCATCCATGCATCCATCCATCCATGCATCATCTATCCATCCATCCATCCATCCATCCATGCATCATCTATCCATCCATCATCTATCCATCCATCATCTATCCATCCATCATCTATCCATCCATCCATCCATCATCTATCCATCCATGCATCATCCAGCCATCCATCCATCCATCCATCATCTATCCATCCATGCATCCATCCATCCATGCATCTATCCATCCATCATCTATCCATCCATCCATCCATCCATCCATCCATCATCTATCCATCCTTCCATCCATCCATCATCTATCCATCCATGCATCCATCCATCTATCCATCCATGCATCTATCCATCATCTATCCATGCATCATCTATCAATTCATCATTTATCCATCCATCATCTATCAATCCATCATCTATCCATCCATCCATGCATCATCTATCCATCCATCCATCATCTATCCATCCATCCATCATCTATCCATGCATCATCTATCAATCCATCATCTATCCATCCATCCATCATCTATCAATCCATCATCTATCCATCCATGCATCATCTATCCATCCATCCATCTATCCTCTATCCATCATCTATCCATCCATCCTCTATCCATCCATCCATTAATCCATCCATCCTCTATCCATCTATTCATTAATCCATCCATCATCTATCCATCCATGCATCCATCCATCTATCCATCCATGCATCTATCCATCTGTCTATCCATCCATATCTATATCTATCTATCTATCTATATATATCTATCTAGCCTTCTATCATTCTATCCATCTATCATCTGCTGTTCAGTCTGTATCCGTCTATCCACCCATCCAACTATCTATCATCTGTCATTCTATCTATCCACTTGTCAATCATCTACTGTTCAGTCTATCCTTCCATCATCTGTCAATCCATCCATCTATCAGTCCAAAAGTGCATGATGATATTTGTAGATTACTTGTTACACATTCATTAGGTGTAAAACTGAAGTGTTATAATGTATTATAAATGTGGTTATGAATATTCATGAGCTCATGCAAAGCATTAAGAATACTTAATACATACAGGCTTGAAGGAAAGTGTTTTCTCTAGGTGTGTGAGGAATCTGCTCTGAATCTTCTCTGGTACCGGAGGAGAACGAGGGATCTGCATGCCAGCTGAATGTTAATGGTGCGGCAGACCCTCTACAGGCCGAACTCATCTTTAATTGTATTGAGTTTCCCTTCACACTGACCTGAGATCAGTGCGCTGAGGGCTAATGGAGGCCGCCTGATCCCGGGAGACTCGACCCGTTCCTCTAACAGGACACCGGACCATCTGCTGAGCAGAGAGCAGGATCCATCCGGGCCGGTGGAGGAATTTAAAACATGACCTGCTGAGAAGCTGGAAGCTGATTGGTCGAGATGACCCTGCTATTACGATCATTACAAACAAGGTATCAAAGTTCTCCCACAGTATTTTAGCACATGTACTCATACCAATGAACATGCATATCAGTACCATGGTATATTAGCTTTCCTGTGTGTCTAACAGTAGAGAGCAGTGCTTGCAACATCAAGGTCATGGGTTTGATTCCCAGGGAAAGCAAGAACTGATTAGAATGTCAATGTGTTTCTTGAATGCAATGATAAAAGCAGCTGATAAATGCATGAATGTAAATGTAAATATTCTAAAGTAACGTAGCATGAGCATCATTATTATCATGGCATGGTATGATTTTGTAAGGAATTTTACTCTAATGTATTGTGTTATTTTAGAATCATTGAGATAATATCAACATTTTGAAGTTGTTTTATTTTTCTTGAATTTCTGTTTTCATTTTTAATTTACTTTACGTTTAGTTATTTTGTTTTTGTGTGCTTTTTTAAAAAATATTTCTATGTAGCTTTATTCATTTTTAGATTTAGTTATTTTAGTACATCAAGTTGACATGACAATAAAAATAAGAAAAGTTGCTATGGTAGCAAGCAGATAAAAATAATCATATTATTATATTTTATATCTAATTTCAAGATTTTTAATGCATACATTTAATTTTTTATTCACCTTTTTGTGTGAGACACATTTCATACAAACTGAAAATGTAAAATGTAATATATTATCAATAAACTTTAAACATGGTTTTGAAATTGCAAATGGAAGAATTATGGTAAATATAGTAAAAATGGCATCAGAAATAGTTAAATATTAAAGAAAAGCGCTCAACATTTTGCTCAAACTCCATTAACTCTTAACCGGCTGAATCGTTTCTTTCCGTTCTGAGTTTCTTTGTGAACTTCTGCTTTCTCCAAGTGCTCGGCTTTAGTGCTTACGCTCTGTGAAATGAGGTGATGCCTTTAAATAGTTCCGGTTCAGAGGTCGTCGAGAGGTTAAATGACTGTCAAAGCTGTGCAAACCTACACTATCGCCTCATTTACATATTCATGAGAGCCGAGAACCAGCTTTGGATCAAACCATCCGGAGGAAAAGAGCAGAAACGGGTTAAGATGATGTTCATTATCACAGAGAACAAGTGTGAAAATGTGCTAAAGCTGGACACACACACACACACACACACACTCTCTCTCTCACACACACTCTCTTTCTCACACACACACACACACACACACACACACACACACACACACACACACACACACACACACACACTCTCTCTCTCTCGCACATACCGTACACGCACTCTCTCTCTCTCTCTCTCTCTCTCTCTCTCTCACACACACACACACTCTCTCTCTCTCTCTCTCTTTCAAACACACAAACACACACACACACACACACACACTCAACATTATCATAATTATTATTGTTCAGTGGATTTGTTAAAAGCCTGCTGCTCATTAAAGAGCAATTATGTTTTTAATTGTCATTTTGCATGTAAAAACCATCATTGTCATTATCAACATGAAGCCAGAATGAATGAGTTCTTATTAGATGACAAATATTAAAATCTAAATATGACTTACAGGAACATTCCTGGTTAATAAGTTTAGATCTGTGGCATGCTGTCGATTACCGAAGAAAATCATTTCGACTCGTCTATCAGTTTGTACAAAGAAGCAAACGTCAGGTTTACAGAAGTGAACAACAACGGATGTTTGGGGAAAGACACTGCCCATTAAAATGCACGATAATTAAACATCAGTGTTTGCATGAGATCAGAATTAAGAAAAATGCTAATAAAAATGCTCTTCCTCAGTGTTTCTGTCTATTCTTAAATCAAGACGCATTTACAGCAGAAACACAATGACTCACGATATTGAGGCTTGATTTCTGAAAAATGTATCAAAATATAGTGACTTTATGCTTAAAACAAGAGAAAGATCATCTGGCTTTCCCTTCGAAATCTGTTTATTTCATGTGTGTCTAACAGTAGAGAGCAGTGCTTGCAACATCAAGGTCATGGGTTCGATTCCCAGGGAAAGCAAGAACTGATCAGAATGTCAATGTGTTTCTTGAATGCAATGCAAGTCTGTTGGATAAAAGCGTCCAGAAAAGCAGAAATGTAATTATCAATATATTTTTCTGACCTCACTGACAATTAGAAATTAAGTCAATTTTTTTTTTTTTTACATTTTTCACAAAACAAGACTTAATGTGTCGATCTTAGAACATAAAAAAAATTGGAGCATCATAGCCACAATTTGTGCTTGTTTTCAGTTATTATTTTAGCATAGATTATTTGATATCCTCCTACAGCATTTAATATTTTGAATTAGTTTTAATTTTCATATTTCCAGTATTTTAATACTGGAATAATAATAATAATAAAAATAACAATAATAATGAATATTTTCATTTTAATTTCAGAAGCCATGTGCGTTTGACATTTTATTAAAAAAATATTTTATTTAACTATTTTATTTAACTTTATTTAATTTTACATTTAATTTAACTATTTTATTTCAGTTTTACATTTAGTAACTTTAATAATTTTGCCATGGCAAATTTCTAACCGTTTTTGCTTTATTTCAATGAACAAAAATTATTTTTGATTGTTTATTTATCATGTTTCTTATGCCACAGATTCAGTTCACCTTACATTAAATCCATTACTTTCTTTGAAAAACTATTTTGTATTAAAAAACGTAAGTGTAAACATTCCCGTCAACGGGAAACTGGCAGAAATGAAAGTATTCTGAATTAATTAAATGATCTTAATCTTATCGCTTCTCCTTAAATGATCATTCAGAGGATCTCAACATCATTATTACATGCAGAAACGTAACTTAAACACGAGTGATTGTGCTAGTTTGATTTCCTATTGCAAACTTTCAACGTTGCAATTAGAAGGAAGCTGATAAGAGCGAGATCTGTGTCCAGCCGTCCCTCGCTCTCTCTGAACCGCTGACACGGCTCTCTCTCGGTTGGGTTAGCGTGGCGTGATGACAGGAAGTGAGGGAGCGCTGAGGGACCCGCGCTGACCTTAATCTGTCTGCGGTTTCCTGTGTCTCTTCAGCTGATAAATCACTGTCCACAACCACACGGACCAAAACAACAAAGCATTTCTGAAGCTGTAAATAACACACACTCTAAAAAGATTACATTTGAATAGAGCACATCTGATTTAAAGTTGCAGCCATTTCTTAGTTTCCAATTGTGAACTTTACTAGCGTTAGCGTGCGATGCGGAAGGACGAGGAAAGCAGGTGAAACTGAAACTCCATTGAAAACAACACAAACGACTTTAAATGCAAAACAAAGCAGCACACTTTATGCAAAAACTTGGAACAACTCGGAGGAGCATCCACACGCTGGCGAACACACTAACCAATCCACCAGGACTGAGGAGAACATGAGGGTTTATACAAGAGGAGATGGGGAACAGCTGACGAGACTAACGAGGAAGTGATTGACACGACAGGTGCAGGAAACGACACGGGAAGAACAAGGAAGGGAACAGGAAGTGAAGAGACAAAAGACTATGAAAAACTATGAATTGTCAAAGACAATTTTTATATGACAGAGCTATTAAAAGTCACCGTTACGTCACCGGAGCAAAACTAAACAGGAATACGGTCATCAAACAGACATTTATGGTTGGAAGTTTTAGTGCCAAACGCACATAATTCAGTGTTGGCGAGTCACAAAAGCTTAAGCCATGCCAATTTAAACATTCAAGCTCGAGATGACGTGAAATGAATCTCAACGTGCACAAACATCCGAAGTCTGCAGTATTTAACATGGCTGTAAACGTTTATTTCTTATGTTTAGTCATTTTGCTTCCACGTCGGTTGAAATATGAGATAATATTATAAATGATTTCCTATTATAGCAGAGAAAACGTACTGTTGCAACAAAACAAACAAAAAGGTCTGGATGCAGAACAACAACGTGTGAGATGCTGATTTCAATCCATCTATCCGACTTATTCAAACCAACTGCTCTCAAAATGCATTGGCAATTATCCTTGTAAACATAGTAATTTATGTCTTATACAAATAAAACATCTCTTAAAGTGACAGTAGCCTAATATTACTGTGTTTTTAATATTACTCTAATGCAGTGCTTCTCAATTATTTTCTGTCGCGCCCCCCCTAGGAAGAAGTAAACATTTCGCGCGCCCCCCTCCCCCTATTTTGGAACTTTCGCTTTCTTGTTTCCACGGCGACGCGTCATGTTTGTCACGTGACAGACCGCAGTCACAAAAAGCGCTGTATGATAGATGTTTAACATTTATTTAGTTTTTCATTTTTTCTTCAAAATATTGACCAACTTGTTGGCTCTGTTATCAACTACCTGCTATTCAGATTCTCAGATATGTGGAAGTGAATGTTTGTCGCTTAAAAACCTTTATAATGCTCATGGTCTCTGAGCGCGTCTTTTTTTGGATCAGTGCCAGATTTTAGCGATTGATCACGTAACACATGAACACCGGTGTGATCGTACACATCAACGGGTGAAGAGTTTGTTATCTGAACTTCATATCTGCTGCTCTTGTTCAGTGCAAGAAAACCTACTCCCTGACAAAAAAAGCATGTTCCCCACGGTCATGCCCCCCCCCCCCCCCCCCCCCCGGCATCGCTTTCTGACTTTATTGCGATCTCAACTCAACAGAAAAACATTAGAATTGTGAAAAACTTTTTAATCTTCCATTGACTGCAACTGCAGAAATGCCACTTCCTCCAAGACAAAACCCCCGCCATCGCCGTTCACAAACACTAAAATGGTCTGTAACGATAATATGTTTTGATGCTTAACTTTAAAACGCTGCATATGGAGGATTTCCTGAGCAGATGCTGAATCCGTTACAGAAACACATTAAAGGAACAGATGAAAGTTAAAATACGGTCATCATGTTAACACTTTACAGAAACAGCCCATTTGTTAATATGATGACCATATTTTCAACTTCTACTGCGTTTATAAATCTTAGTTGATGCATTTTTTAAATAAAAGTCCTGTGGTTATATTGTGTAAAACACATGGACAACAGGGAGGGATTGTGTGCATGTTGTGAACACATGAGAAGCGATGATATTTGATGTGATCTTGCCATAACCATCAGCAAAGCTTCATAATTAAACATGCAAATAAGATTTGAGTTTCGGACAGATTATCAGAGAATAAACACTTCAATCTGGCACTGTGGCACATGCATTGATTATTACCATTTTATATTATTAAGTAATGCTTCAAATGAAGCAACGATTTTCAAAAGAACGTCATTCATGTTTGAATATCCGTTTAACACTGAAAGGATTTTTGCTCCCAGGAAAGTGTCTTTTATCAAAACCAGGCGGAAAAAGAACAGAGCAGAACTTTATTGTCAGCACATATTGAGCTTTTTAAAGTTTGAATGTGCCGAAAGCATATTCAAACATCAGCTTTTAACTAAAAAAGAAAAAAATGAAGCTTGTTTAAATTACAGCGTACAAAATCTAGAGCTCATAAACACACCAGGACTTGATTAGCATTCGCAAGGCTAGAGCGCTAATCATTTTCAAGACAAACAGATATTCAACATCATCCACGATAAAATCCCTGCCAGCCTGAATCATCTTCAGATCCATTCGCTCACACAGACGTGATTTCTGTGCAAGAACATGCAGATCATCACGCTCTCAACACAAGACTTAAAACAAAGCAATTGTGTGAATATCATTAGGAGCACAAAACACAAAAAGAGCCGATTTTCACTTTTCAATCAGCTTTGGTTCGTGCAGTATTTCCCCCTTCAACACGGAGCTGAGAGTCGTGAACCGAAGCAACCAGCGTAAGTTTGAATGAGAGGCGGCGTTCATCTCTGAAAACTGCTTACAGAATCAGTGACGGAAGAGAAAGCCCATAAAACCTCTCTTTCACACTGATAAACCATTCAATAATCAGACTGGAAATGCATTAGGCAGCGTAATACCGTGAGTTTTGTTGTTAAAGTCTCAGTTGGGTTTGAATCACAAACACTTAGGCCTAAAATATGAGATTCATGTGCTTGAAGTGCATTTTTACCGTTTTAACCGTTTTCTTGCCAGCGCTTTTGAAAATGAAAGTTGCCAGACATTTTTTAAATTTTGTTGCATGAATATCTGAACATCTAAACATAATTAAAAGAAAGAACTGAGTCTTTGCTTTTAAACAAACAAGCATTTTATTCTTGCTTCATGCATTTGATTTCACCGCTTTAACCCTTTTCCTGCCAGCGCTTTTGAAAAACGTTGCCAGCCACTTTCATTGCCCCCGAGAATATTTTATTGCATGAAAATCTGAACACACATCAAAAGAACTTACACAAACACTTGTTTTATTCTTGCTTTCTATTTTATAAGCACTTGAATGTGGGTAAAGTTTCATAAAAATCGCCATTTTCTCAGCTTTTTGCTCAAAACATTGCTTTTCTGTCAAAGACTTTTTCAGAGCAATGATGAAAACACAGTTGAAGTCGATCGAGTTCATCAACAGCCCAAAGCTTCACATGATTTATTGATTTATAAGCTGTTTAATATTGATGATTGTGTTATTTGACTTGGGCTTCTATCGCTCGTGTCTGCTTCTTCTTCGCTTGTGTTTTGATCTGGAGATTCTGCACACTATCGTATAACAGAGAAACGTGTATCTCTGGAAAATCCCATCAGCGGCGAAAGAGTTAACTAGCAAAGTCAGAACTGAATGAAGCTTTTGTTTAAGGAAGATTGCTCATGTAAAACACATCACAGCAGAGTCTGGTGGGAACTGGAGTGTGTAAGACTCAACGTAGAGTAGAGCAATGCCTTGAGATACGAGCGTCGCGACATACAAGTATTCCGAGATATGAGCAATTTTTTGCCTTGAGATGCGAGTTAATATTTGAGATACGAGCATCGTGACATACGAGTATTCCGAGATACGAACAAGCCTTCAAGCTATTTTTGCTTTGAGATACGAGCATCTTACAGACGCGGATGCTAGTGATGGAGCTCTTGGAGCAGTTCAAGCGCCTCACTCCTTCACTTCACGTGTTCGTCGACTGAAATAAAAGTGTTCAGCGAGCAAAAAGATTTCATGAGCGTGTGAGAAATAAAGTGAGCTCGCGGGCTCCCATGTTTTCACGTGCAGATCTGTTATCGGTTTGCGGATGTAATTTACGCACGTGCAAATAGCAGTTTTGCGCTCGTTTCTTTTTGCCATGGATTTGCCTTCAAACCCATTTTATTAAAATGTCATTTGAAATATCTTACATTTAACCCTTTGATGCGTACGATCACACGTTGACTGGCGCTGATCCAGAGACGGACGCGCTCAGACCTGCTCATATAAACTACTAAGTGTTTAGCCACGTTCCTTTATTTTAGGTTTCAGATGTTTAAATGCTCACAAAACAATACATCTATAGTTCGAAAAATACACACTGATGTCTATAAAAGAGGAAATAACAATTCAATTATAACTTGACTAGTTGTTTTATTCCCATCATACCATCCTACCATATAAAGTTCACTCTATTCTTCTCCCACTTCACCGGACACTTACTGTCACGTGTTTTGGGAGAAGTGACTGAATTATGTGTTGCACATCAGACAGATTAGATTCTCTAAACTGCGGCACAAACTAACAAAGCAGCGCCCATCGCGCACATGCCTATAGCTATCGTCTGTCTCAAAGGCAAGAACTCATAATTAAAACCACATTTTATATCACAGGAATCCTTATATACTATAATAGTGTGTCCATAGCAATTAAAAACCATTTCCATTGTTATTCGCACTAATAATGGAGTTTTTTAAAGGACCCGAACGAATACATTTTTTTCTGTTATTTCTTATGGGGAAATTATTTGAGATAATTATGACGTATTATACTTGTAACAGATTATGCTCGTATCTCAAGGTATTACTGTAATTTAATGTCAACAGAACACCAGCTAACCCAGTTTGAGCGCCCGAGCCGGTTCAGTCCGGTTCACAGGAATGACGCTCTGAGATTCTGCCGTGTGTGTTTTGGAAAGGGTCAGAGATAAAAAGAGGGCAAGAGAGAGAAAGACAGGCCCTCGGGTCGAGTCCTGGAAACGCCTGAGCTGTTCTAGATCCTTAAATAGGAAGATCTGAACCCTGCGATCGCCAAGAGCACTCATTTTAACTTAAGCAACATATAACATGATGAAGAGATGTGCATGCAATATAACCGTTTATGATCACAACAAACATGATTAAATATCACTCTAAATTCATCCTGCAGTGTCTTACAGTGTAACATCTTTACTTCATTCCCATTATAATTTATCAACTTTGAGTTGTTTAAATAAATGTGTAACCAACCCATGATTATTTCTACTAATTTAAATCATATTTTTATGAACATTCACTAATGTTCAAAAGGTTGATGAATGAATATTAAAAAGCTGCTCTGATGTAACATCATGTAATTCTATTAACTAAACTAATGTTTGAGAGAATAAGAGAAGGAAAACTTGAATAATAATCATCTAATAAAGTGAAAATGACAAACTATAGCTTGATTGCAACCCGATTTGCATTAAATTATTTGGCATACACTGCTGTTCAAAGTTTGGGATCAGGGAGATTAAAAACTATTAAATAAATAAGAATACGTTTATCATGCAAGCATGCGTTAAATTGACAGTAAAGACATTTACAGGTTTCAAATAAACACCGTTCTTTTGAACTTTCTGTTCATCAAAGAATCCTATGAAATAAAAATTGATTGTTTTCATAAATATAATATTACACTGTTTTACTGTATTTATCATCTAATAAATTCAGCTTTAATCACAGGAATAAATGACACTTTACTATATATATATTCACATAGAAAACAGCTGTTTTACACTGATATAATATTACACTGTTTTACTGTATTTATCATCTAATAAATTCAGCTTTAATCACAGGAATAAATGACACTTTACTATATATTCACATAGAAAACAGCTGTTTTACACTGATATAATATTACACTGTTTTACTGTATTTATCATCTAATAAATTCAGCTTTAATCACAGGAATAAATGACACTTTACTATATATTCACATAGAAAACAGCTGTTTTACACTGATATAATATTACACTGTTTTACTGTATTTATCATCTAATAAATTCAGCTTTAATCACAGGAATAAATGACACTTTACTATATATTCACATAGAAAACAGCTGTTTTACACTGATATAATATTACACTGTTTTACTGTATTTATCATCTAATAAATTCAGCTTTAATCACAGGAATAAATGACACTTTACTATATATATTCACATAGAAAACAGCTGTTTTACACTAATATAATATTACACTGTTTTACTGTATTTATCGTCTAATAAATTCAGCTTTAATCACAGGAATAAAATTGATGAGCAGAAAAGACCAGAATTTCAAAGACCATTTTAGAAATAATAATGACCACAAACCTTTTAACAACAGTATCTCCAAACAAAACAAGAAAACACGACTTTTATTTTAGCCATCATTAAACTGATTAAATTATGAAAAGTAGATGATTTTTAAAGACACTTTTGGGAAACAATCATTTTTGCCGTTTCTTTTCTGGAGCTACAGAAATTAAAACCCAACGCACAAAAATGCTTACATACATCATGCAAATAAATGGTATTTGCGGTTATATTTTCTAACTAATGCAAAGAAGCTCTTCAACTCAAATACCTCTGGTAAACATATAATTAAAAGAAAACAATAACACATGAATGTACAACAATAATCCTCATGCTGGTCAGATCATTCAACTGGAGACTGAAGACTCCCGCTGATCTCAGGCATTTCTCTGCCAGGGTTCAATAAACTCTAAACCCAAATGGGCAAAGATTTCCTCCTCTGTGCTGGCAGGCAAGAAGGTTTTCTGGAGAGAGAGGGAGAGAGAGAGAGAGAGAGAGAGAGAGAAGTGAGTTCATGTGATTGTCTGTCACGCTGCACAGCATAATGTGAGGAAACTCACTGAACTTGACGAATGTTTCGACAGAGACACTGTGAGCGGAGGGAGAATTACAGCAGCGATGTTATTGCACATTTAAAGGTCAGTGAATGTGATTGTTTCAGATTGCACAATCATCTATGCTTGCATTGCTTTACAGAACA
The DNA here is from genome assembly GCA_037043235.1 of Rhodeus uyekii. Lineage (NCBI taxonomy): Eukaryota > Metazoa > Chordata > Actinopteri > Cypriniformes > Acheilognathidae > Rhodeus > Rhodeus uyekii. The sequence continues at coordinate 66,499 of JAWRVZ010000329.1, read as the reverse complement.
TTTAGAGACAGTCATCTGTGAGAGTCGGAGCGATGGGTGAGAAACAACAACGGCTCGCGGACAGCTGGGAGAAACAAAACCCAACTCAAGACAGAACATGAGTGTGTGACAAAAGAAACGCAACACTTAAGCAGGAGAAAACACCTCTTTTGATGACAAAGGTCTTGCATAATGCGTTCTTGTATCTCAAACAGTAGAGAGTGGCGCTTGCAACGTCAAAGTCATGGGTTCGATTCCCAGGGAAAGCAAGAGCGTTTCTTGAATGCAATGATAAAAGCATCTGATATGTATAAACGTGAAATGTCTGCATGGATATGCATCCTCAAACTGAATTATTGCAAGTAAATTTCACACATGGAAGCAAGCAAAATCCACAGAAAATATTTATCATAATTTGTTGTACATTTTAAGTTTTCCACTGAACCAAAATTTGCAGAGCTACAAATGAACGAACACTGTAAAAATGCATTTTACACCTACTGTGCATCCGCTCGTACTCTAATGAGGGCTAGTGAATGTAGTAGAAATGTCTAAAGCAGATGATCCAAATAAAGCAGCACTCTTCTCTATTTTTCCCTCTTGCTTCCTAATCTAGTTATCTAAGATGAGAAATGGCATTACAAATCTTTCACAAGCTGCTCTTCGAATAAAAGTGTCTGCTAAATGCATGCATGTAAAGAGTAACCAGCAGCAAGTCTCACGTTTCTCTCGTGCACAAGGTAAAAGAACACCCGATTGCATGACACAAACACACACACACACACCTCCATCTCAACCTGCATCAACATTCACACGAGTCGTGAGCCGAGCTTCCCAGAGTTCACCAGCACTGGCCTCAGCACTCGCATACGAGGACTATACGAGCAAACCGGAGCCGTGCGCTGCATTAACAACCTGCATGACCTTGCCACGGACGGTCGTTAAAGGACAAAGACATTACAGCCGTCAGAAGCGATGAGGGAGGGAGAGCGCACCTGTGCTCAGGGCGGGATGTCAGGACATGGTAAATATCTCGGCTGGAGAGGCGAGTCTGACTCATGGCGGCGGAGGAAGAGAAGCTGTGAGCTCGACACGTCCTGCCTGGAAGTGCTAAACTGGAACTAACTTGTCAGAAAGAGGCAGAGGAAATAGAAAGCCTATGAACACATTTAGAAGAAACGCCAGGCACAAACCAGCGGGAAAGACGAGTTTAATGCATCCGGTTTCATTTCCCAACATCATCATTTACAATGGAAATGAGCCAGAGAGATTCTGGTGGGATGGAAATATTAAACTCCTCGATTCTACCCATACGATGCAGCCAGAGCTTTATACTTTCTGTACAAAATCTATAATGAAAAAAAAAATATATATATATATAGTAAAGTGTCATTTATTCCTGTGATTAAAGTTGAATTTATTAGATGATAAATACAGTAAAACAGTGTAATATTATATCAGTGTAAAACAGCTGTTTTCTATGTGAATATATAGTAAAGTGTCATTTATTCCTGTGATTAAAGCTGAATTTATTAGATGATAAATACAGTAAAACAGTGTAATATTATATCAGTGTAAAACAGCTGTTTTCTATGTGAATATATAGTAAAGTGTCATTTATTCCTGTGATTAAAGCTGAATTTATTAGATGATAAATACAGTAAAACAGTGTAATATTATATCAGTGTAAAACAGCTGTTTTCTATGTGAATATATAGTAAAGTGTCATTTATTCCTGTGATTAAAGCAGAATTTATTAGATGATAAATACAGTCAAACAGTGTAATATTATATCAGTGTAAAACAGCTGTTTTCTATGTGAATATATAGTAAAGTGTCATTTATTCCTGTGATTAAAGCAGAATTTATTAGATGATAAATACAGTAAAACAGTGTAATATTATATCAGTGTAAAACAGCTGTTTTCTATGTGAATATATAGTAAAGTGTCATTTATTCCTGTGATTAAAGTTGTATTTTCAGCATCATTACTCCAGTCTTCAGTGTCACATGATCTTCTAATATGATGATTTGGTGCTCAACAAACTAAACAGTGAAAGATTTGATGTTTTCAGGAATATAAAGTATGTATAAAAACAGCATATATTTGAAACTGAATCTTTTGTAACACAAGTGTCACTTTTGATTAATTGAATGCATCTTTTGCTGAATAGTAATTATTTATTTTAAATATTGTGCGTCTAACGTCGGTCTTTGTTTTTGTAACTGCATCACTAATTCAGAACATACTCTGGAATGCAAGTTTTTCCAAGTATACAAAAAAAAGAAATTTATTTAAAAAGAAAACTTCATTTTGCACTCGATTCGACCGTCTCCGATTCATTCGGGCAGCGTATGCATAGAAATTTCATCACTGAGAGAGTATCAAGAGTGCAAGGATCTGGCGGGAAAGCATCTTTCCAGCATTCGATGCTCAAATCAAGCGTGATCCCACAAGCCAAACTAAGCCTGGCTTGAGAAACGCCGTCCCCCACAATCCCCACAATCCCTCACATACTCCATGTGGGAAGAGCTCCACATTAATTACAGCACGTCTCCGGCACACAAACACACCCTTACAGGCTTTATACGTCCAGCAGATCAGCTTCGTTTAGTATTTAAGTGGAGTAACTTAATATCAAGCGTAGCCGTGCCGAAGCCGATCATTATTGATGCTCATTGATCTCTTGAGTAAATGAAGTGTTGCTGAATGTGTCCATATAATCTTGTGTGTTCATAAACAACACTAAAAGTGCAGATGTGCTCATATCTTTAAGGTCTCGTTTCGTATTAATTATTAATAGGTTTCTCCAAACACTCATCCTGTGCCTTCTGTCCTTTCTTCCATTGTTCAATCAACACAATGCTTCCAGTTCAACTAACTTTCTCAGTAATATCAAATACTATAGATGTACAAAAACAATGAATAGGAGAAGTTGCAATGTGAAAAATGGCTGAGATCAGCACTTGCAACATCAAGGTCATGGGTTCGATTCCCAGGGAAAGCAAGAACTGATTAGAATGTCAATGTGTTTCTTGAATGCAATGCAAGTCGCTTTGGATCAAAAGCGTCTGATAAATACATAAAAATATAAAGTGTATTGTGACTGACACAAACTTTATTTTTTTTAATGCATCCACTTCCTCCGTCAAAGCTTTATTAAGGACATACTTGATCCAAAATACAGACAATAAAACTGACAAATGCAAAAAAATAAAAAGTCCATATCACCACATATTTACATATAAGCCAAAATGCCAGTTGTCGGGTTTGTCAGTGCAGAAGTTATTCTGTTTGCGCAGTATATCATGTTTTTTACATCGTTCTTTCTGACTGTAACATCAAGGCTTTTCAAAACACTCAAAGCCGACTTTGAGTCAATGTTTAATGTTCAAATCCTGAATTTGAACTGAAGTTCTGCATCAAACAGGATGCCCTATTTAAAATGTTTGAAATTCAAGAGAAACAATAATTCCAACAACAAAAGTACGTTCTGCATCTCTTCAGGGTGTCCGAGTCACATCATCCAGCTGCTGGGATGCATCAGGGCTCAGTGCTGGGGCCGTTTCTATTGTCCTTTTACACATCACTAGAATCTGTGATTCAGAAACATGGCTTTTCCTATCAGAGCTCTGCTGATGACCAGAATTGGGGAAGGTTACTTTGAAAAAGTACAACTTTGGGATTCATGATCAGTTAAACTTCCCAGAATGCATTGCTAGAACTGCCCGCTCCCACAGATTTGCCTTATGCAACATTATCTCCTCATTCGAGCTCTTGTTCTAGAAACAGCCCAGTGGAAACACATTCCTGCAGGATTGAGATGATGGAGCTTCCTTTCATTGATTTTACAGCTTTGACTCGGAACACAGACTGCGTTAAGAAATGCTGTTTTAATAACAGGCTATTGCTTCCGTTCAATATATGTGTTGGGCGTTTATACTTGGGATCAGTTATTCATTAAGCACTAAGAACGATTCTCATTTATTTGAGAGATTGAGAGATATTAGCATTGCTGTGAGTGTTGTTCCTCCCTTTTTGTGTGTATGTGTGTTTGTGTGCGTGCGTCTGTTTGTAAGTGTCTGTGAGTCTATGTGTTTGTGTGTGCGTTTATAAGTGCCTGTGTGTGTGTGTTTGTGTGCGTGTGTCTGTTTGTATGTGTCTGTGTGTGTGTATCTGTGAGTCTATGTGTCTGCTTGTAAGTGTCTGTGTGTGAGTGTGTGTGTGTGTGTGCGCGTCTGTATGTGTGTGCCTGTGAATCTATGGGGTCTATGTGCCTCTGTGTGTGTTTGTGTGCATAAGTCTGTGTTTGTGTGTGTGCCTTTGAGTCTGTGTCTATGTGCGTGTGTAAGCGTCTGTGTGTGTTTGTAAGCGTGTTTGTGTGTGAGTATGTGTCTACAGTATGTGCGTGTTTGTAAGTGTCTGTGTGTGTGTGAGTGCATTTTTGTGTGTGTATGTTTGTGTGCGTTTTCTGTTGAAGAGATGCAGAGGCTGCAGCCACATGCAGTTATTAATACACTTGTCACAGCTTTGTGTGTCACACCATTTCTCTGCCTTAATAGTGTTTAAATGTGTGCAGCAGATGTACTGAAGTCAGACGCACACCCACACACACACACACTGAGAGTCAGTGTGAGAACACAGATCACACGCGGATCTCAGAGACAGCTGGACCGCGCAGGAGAGAATATGGCAGCGGCTTCCGTCACAACCAACTTACTAGACGGCAAAAATAAAACTATACTGAAGGCAAGACACAGCGGGTGAACAGGGTAAAAATACAACTAACAGATCAGCTTTCCCCAGTTCATTAATCACAATATTTGTTTTGTATGGCTAAAAGCTTTAAAACACAAAATAACGAGGTATTATCAAATGAAATGCACTTATTTCCAGATCATTGGATAAAGCCAGATTCAAACATCAAGCTCATTGGGTTGACATAGTAGAGTTAAAGTGGCCATGAAGTGAAAAATCGAACTTTCCTTGATCCTTTGACATGTAGAAAGGCTCTTTTATTGAAACCAAGCTCAGAAAACGTCTCGTTTCGGACTTTCATTTTTAGGCCATAAACCGGCAAAAGAGGAGATGATCGACGGTCACTTCTACATTACTTCCCTTTAGCTCCGCCCACTTCAGCGTCACTGCCCCTTTAAAGTCGCAACATACAAATGAAAGGAACGGTGCCTTGTCTAATACAGATGATTTACAGTGTAAAAGTACATCTAATAAAGTGCCAGTCAAACTGAATACAGTAATATGAGCGTCTCTCATTCAACTACACAATGAGACAGTTTTCAGCATACAAACTTTTAAAAACAAATCCAGACGTGCAATTAAAAATTATTTTAATATGCAAAATTTGTACCCAATCACGGCAGTGGGCGTTTACTTCCAAGTCTTGAATGAGACTGAGAGGGTCAAAAACAGGATTGAAAATGACTTTACTTCTAAATCAGGATGTGTTTTGATGTAAAAGTCTTGGTAACATTAACAGTGGACTTCAGTGAACATTAAATGCGTAAAATAAAACAAACAAAAAAACAGTTCATGACCCCTTTAAACCCTCCCAGTGGTTAAAAATCATTTTTTTAATCTCATTTGCATGTCTGTATGGTGTTTTTAAACACAATCCATGTGCGAATTTATCAGTCAACTCCATTGCTGAGCATTTTCTCCTTAAAACTGCAGTGAGAAAAGCTGGAGTTTGAAATCGCCGTTGTTTCTTACATCACAAACTAATAACCAATCACGTCACAAGTGGGCGGGGCTTTCGCATATCATTACTGTTCTCCATAGAAGGGAGTCTCAAGAGAAGCAAATAAATCAATAAATCAAATCACAGGGGGAAAACACTTCTAAATATATACTTTTGTTGATCAAAGAGAAGTTTTAAGGGATACAATTATTGACTAAAGGGGATTTTTTTTATAACTCCATTTATATAAAATACTGTCAACAGCCAGAAAACACTTTCATTATATTCTGAAGGTAAAAAAACTGTAAAGTTTAGTGTGTAAAGCTGCTGAAGTGGAGATTTATGACTCAAACGCACCGCCTTTTAAGAGATGCATTGAAATTGAAACCAGACACAAATAGATAAAGTGCAATGCAATAAACACAAGTGTATTTGGATTCTGTATTTCCACATAGTCTGAAAGAAGACGTGACAGAAGCAAAATAGACCAGCATCTCAACACTGACACATGCACGAAAAAGCAAAGCTTTTGCCATCAGGAATCGCTGTTAGAAGCTAAACTGCATCATGTTTCCCCAATGACAGATATTCAAAATCAAACTTTCAAAGCAACACAAATAGTATTGCGTGATATTAAAGAGTATGATTTACCCGACATGATATTGTATGCATTAAATAGTTCCCCGTCTGTTGCCTCCGACGGTTAAAGCAGAGAAAATTAAAACGATAAATTAACAACAACTTTACCAATTAAAATCCTCGCGCAAAGCCTGCGAGTGACTTCACTTCTGCTAAAGTCTGGGTTTCATTTATAAGTAAATTAGCTGAATGAAATCTTCCTTCATTTACTGATCCACGTTCCTCGCTAAAATGGCTTCATGTCGACTGTCACATTAAGTAAAGCTAAAATGCATTAACTGTTAAATAAATTCATGGCCTTAAACATTTAATTAAGTCTGATGATTAGTCTGCCGGGTTATCAGCTCTCAGTGACCCGACATCACATGCATCCCTTTAAAATGCTTTATTCTTCCAATAACACACTTTCAGTTTCCCACGGATCCGAGTTGCACTGATACATTCATTTAAACGTGACGAGCAGCCGTTCATGTTCTGAGATTTAATTTCTGGCTCTTAAAGACAAAAGTGTAGCTCACAATAACAACGGTAATTGAGAAGAATAAGCAGCTTTGTGTTCACCTGTCTGTCTGGATTCTGCTCAGCGAGGGAATGTGTGGGTTAAATGAAGTGTTAACTAAGAAACATGATGCCTGGTTACATGTGGAACTACATCTCGATCTTCACAGGCTCTGCGTCTAATCATTTCACTAACTTAATTATTATGTGGTGTCCATAAAGTTTCCTGAGGTCAGAACTGTCAGGTTTGTTGAGGCGAGGACTCAATTTGCAGGAAGGACAGGGTTTTATTCAAAAAATAAACCAAAACTCAAACATAAACCTCCCAGAGTGGGGGAAAACATAACATGACCGATTAGAAATATAACATGACTTGACTGACTAGAAGCACATGACATAACTTGACTCGACTAGACTGACAGGTAGTGATGACAAAATAATGACAACGAACCGACACAGGACGGCAAACACAAGGAGACTAAATACACAGGAGGAAGGCAGTTAATGGATAAACATTAAACAAGCTGGAATAAAATCAAACTAATGACGATGAAACAAGACGGGCGGGGTAACAGACAAGACATGAACATGAAGCCAATTAAACAGACGACGCGCAGCTGTTGACAAACCAAAACTGCGCGTGACAAAACACAAGCACGCGGCCGATGGAATGCGAACCGCGTGCCAAACATAAACACACGGACAAGAGGAGGCGCGGAATCCTCGACGCACACACACCAAACACGAGACATAACGGTAGTGTTAGAGCTCTGCCACAAAACCAAGAAATGACTACTAGACCGAATGTGGCAGAACCCTGACACAGAACAAACATATCTGTAAATTGTTCATTAATGAATCTAAATTGTAACATTTATGCACATCAACATTGCTCGACACTTGATCCGCTGGGAACTGAACCCATGACTTTTATGTTGCTTTGTCCTAGTGCTTTAATGCATTTATTGGTCTACACAGGCACGATAAATGATGGCTGGAGCATCAGACCAACTGCAACAGTGATGATGATTTTAGGCAAAATGGCTGAAAATTGATAGTCGCTTGTAATATGATTTGATGGTTTATCGCTTTCAACCAATAGTTGGCGCTGTGATCAAATTGATGTGTTGCGGTCAGAGTGAGCTGACAAAGACGTCAATATGCCAAAGCATTGCAGAAATCGAGTCGTTTGTCAACTTTGTTAGTGCGGTAAATGGTTTAATTTCATTTTAAATGGCTTCATTGAAGACGATCAACCTCGAATTTGGCAAAAATCGAGGTGTCCATGAGGAGTTTGAAAAAGTAGGGCTTTCTTTAAAGTCAAAATGGCAGACAGGAACTTCCACTGACTACGGTAAAATTGGTCTCAGTTTCCTCGGATGAACCAAGGACTCGATTAAGACCACAAATTGCTTTTTTTATGGGTTTGTAAAATATAGCATATTCCAACAGCTGACACCCAAAATAATCGATATGGATATCATCTGACCTGAACAAAGATTTTGGGCCAAACCGTTCAAAATTATAAACAAAGAGCCATTTCTTCATATCTCCTGACCACTAGGTGGCACTGTGCCGAAACTTTGCAGGTCCAGTCAAGTCATGGATGTTATAACACACACCAAGTTTGGTCAGAGTACGTGGAGATAAAGCCTCAAGTCCATTTTGTCGTGCTCCGAGAACGGTTCGATGAATCAACTTGAATTCCACATATTTTTGTCAGCATGATCTGGTTAAATGTTCGGGAAAATTGAAGCAACAGCCTAGGAAGAGTTAGTTCAAATTCTAAATATTTACAATAGAGAGAATCGTATTCCAGGGAAGCAGAGGAAAGAACATTTCGTTTTTAGCCCTTACAGTTCAAAGGTTATTAGCATTAACTGCAGTGCAGCTTTGGACAGGTGGTGGCGCTAGAGACTCCGAAACTGCTGAGGATAATCGTCACAATGTCCTCTATCTGTGTCCCAAAATTCATCAAATTCATGCCATTGAAAGTTTAGACTGTTTTATCCAGTAAAAGTCTTTTAATGTAACCGTACAAACCTTCAGCTCGCGTCAAATCTGATTTGTGTCAAGTGAACAAGAATCACTTTGATATTGCTAGTGATATTTCAAGATGAACACTTACTTTACTGAAGCAACAGATGCTTACTTGATGATCCATGAATAATTATTTTGAGAAATCTGTGAGCATCAAATATGATCATCAGGCTTATTTCTTCATCTCTCAATCTCATTGCATTGCTTTATATGTTTTAAAACTACAGATCATAAAACTAAGCAATTAAATATCATCATACTAAGACAAATTATCAGCAGATATTGATATTTATATGCAAGTATGTGCTTTGCTCCAATAAAGATCTCATTGATTTACATTATGAGCATCAGAATATCATCAGTTTTGTCTGTATTTGCACCAAATTGCATATTTTTGCTCTGTTTGTGCCAATTTGTCCTCCATATTCTCACTATATGAGCTTCATGCATCAAATATCATTTAAAAAAAAAGTTAACGATGTGCTGTGATTGTGCGACAATTCTAATAGCTCTTGTTGCGATTAATTGCTGCTCACAACTTCACAAACATACATTATAGGCAGATCATCCGTCCTCTGGATCTGAACACACAATAATAGATGAAACATCCCTAATGATCCCAGACGCATGTTATCAAATCAAAATACAGGTTGAAGACGAGGTTCACTTCCACACTGAACTTACAAACTGCAAGCTACTTTAAAGGTATTTAAAGGGGAAGCATCTAAAATATACAAGCATGCAATACAATCAGAGACGCATTTTCTGCAACGAAAGCAATGCAGGTCCAGCTCAGGTCACCTGAACTCAATCACACGAGACTGCACTCAAACCGTTGGTCGTTTGCGAAGCTAAAAGATGCATTTAAAACACATTCAGTGACAAAACTTGACCCAACAGATGGAAGCAGTACGAGCCCTGAGCAAGAGAGCCAAAGCAATGGTGCATTAAAGCGTCACATGCTCTCATCAAGTGTGGACGCTCCAAACACCCCCCCCCCCCCCCCCCCCCCCCTCGGGACGGAGCTCTCGCTTAATTCCCACCTGATGAATAGACGCTCTGGCTGAAGGCTGTGTTTCACATTCACACGTCTAAGAGATAAAGAGTCAGCGCACTGAGGAACGAGAGCTTTTAAACTCAATGGCACGGTCACTTAAAAACAAAAAACATTAAAAATGCCTTTTCTGTGTTAAGCCTCCGAATTAAACCATAGGGGCTTCAAGTAAAACAGATACAGATGGCAGAGACACCCTCAGATTGAGAGAAGTGAAACTCTTCCAAAGTAAATAAATAGCTACATTTTATTTTAAAGAAGAAAAAAAGAGAGCTTGTTTTAAGCTATTAATATTTGAAAAATGTTTCAATGTACTAAAAGCCAGGAAACTCATGGCAAAATTCAAAACTCATGATTTTTGTAAAAACATAAAGAGTAAATAATAATAACAACATATATTAATAAACATTAAATATATTATTATTAATATAATGTCAGTGCCAAAAATATTATATATATATATATATATATATATATATATATATATATATATATATATAAATAATTTAAATAAATCTGTGAATGCATGTCATTTTTTTTAAACAACCCAATACATGTATAAAAAATTATTGTTGGCACTGATATTATATTAATAATATTATATATAATATTATTATAATAATAATGTCAGTGCCAACTTATAATGATATGATATAATATATATCATATATATATTATAACATTTTATTATATAAACAATAACACCTATCCATCAACCTACTGTTCTCGGGCCATAAGTCCTAAAACTTTCAAACTTCAAGGCTCTGTAATAATAAATGTCATATATATTATTAGTCACTGACCCTTTCTATAATTTATGATTATAAACAATTATGATATGTAGAAGAACCAGTTATTAGTGCATATTTACGCTGTATTTTGTCTCGTAACTTCACACTCAGCAATAGATCACACACAGCTGACTTACAGCACAATAAGAGTTTGTTACTGGAACACTGACGACACAATACCGCCGATCATAAAGCCGTGATATTGCTCTTGGCCCCTGTAACACCCATTTCTCTGTGTGTTTTATTGTGGGAGGGAGAAGATTACCAAGGAAGTGATGAATTGGAAAGTCTTTTGATCGTCCTCAAGTTAATTTGTCTTTATTGTGGGCAGAAAGGGCTGACAAAGGCAGAAGGGGTGGTCGTCGATTAGGCCTTGTATCTGTCCTGCCTGAACGATTCTCACTGCAGCAGAGGAGGAGGAAAGATCCGGCACTTCCCTGCTAATCAATCCTGCAATTACTGCAGGCATCATAAAGCTCTGGCGCTCATAAAACACACACAATGCGGCCCGTTACATCTCTTATCTGACTAAACAGCAGCTCCTCATGCCAAATAATTAAAGACTCACGAGCTCATCAGCGTGAATTGATGGGTGCGAGAGAGAGCGCTCTGGCCAGGTGGACGTCCACAAAACCAGCGCTGAGCCAGCGAAGATGAGCAATTATTAAAGATGAGCGAAGATTAGTAGGCGTGAGCCGATTACATGCCAAACTAAATCTCCAGAAAGAATTGGAAAGCGTTCGCTGGACTCAATCCCAGTGTTAAAGCTCAACGTTCAGTGTTATTGCACTGAGATCCAGTTAAACCTACAGAGAATCACAATGCAATCTTTACATTTGGGTTGGCGCATTACAGAAATTAAGATCTGACAAGATCATTTAGGCAAAGCAATGACATGCAAGCAGCTACTGTGAAGTTTAAAAAGAGAAGTCTAAGAGAAGTCTTGGTGGAAAAGGAAAAGCCTATCATCGCATTCCATGGGAGTCTGTAATTATGTGTGTTTTATGCATTTATCAGCTGCTTTTATCGTCGCATTCAAGAAACACATTGACATTCTAATCAGTTCTTGCTTTCCCTGGGAATCGAACCCATGACCTTGATGTTGCAAGCGCCATGCTCCACTAATTTGGTCATCAACGTGATCTTTGCTGATAAACCTGTCGCACATGATCTCCTCCAGTCCTTATGTCATCTGATTGATAGTTTAGACTGTTTTATCAAGTAAAAGTCTCCTAAAAAACTGCTATGACAAAATAAACAAAGACTTGACTTGGACCATGATTTAAAATCGCAGTTACTGCGGTCACATGAACAAAGCCAAGAACAAGCAAGAGACGATGACAACATCAGAGATATATACACACAGAGACTAATGACTAGCCTGAGAATAATCAAACAATCAACCAATGAGAACACAGGACACGCGACTAGAACCACCAATGAGAAGACAGGACTAGAACCACCAATGAGAACACAGGAGACACAACTAGAACCACCAATGAGAACACAGGACTAGAACCACCAATGAGAAGACAGGAGACACAACTAGAACCACCAATGAGAAGACAGGAGACACGACTAGAACCACCAATGAGAACACAGAAGACACAACTAGAACCACCAATGAGAACACAGGACTAGAACCACCAATGAGAAGACAGGAGACACAACTAGAACCACCAATGAGAAGACAGGAGACACGACTAGAACCACCAATGAGAACACAGGGCTAGAACCATCAATGAGAAGACAGGACACACGACTAGAACCACCAATGAGAACACAGGACTAGAACCATCAATGAGAAGACAGGACATAGGACTAGAACCATCAATGAGAAGACAGGAGACACAACTAGAACCACCAATGAAAACACAGGACTAGAACCATCAATGAGAAGACAGGACATAGGACTAGAACCACCAATGAGAACACAGGACTAGAACCATCAATGAGAAGACAGGAGACACAACTAGAACCACCAATGAAAACACAGGACTAGAACCATCAATGAGAAGACAGGACATAGGACTAGAACCACCAATGAGAACACAGGACTAGAACCATCAATGAGAAGACAGGACACACGACTAGAACCACCAATGAGAACACAGGACTAGAACCATCAATGAGAAGACAGGACACACGACTAGAACCACCAATGAGAACACAGGACTAGAACCATCAATGAGAAGACAGGACATAGGACTAGAACCACCAATGAGAACACAGGACTAGAACCATCAATGAGAAGACAGGAGACACAACTAGAACCACCAATGAGAAGACAGGAGACACGAATAGAACCACCAATGAGAACACAGGACTAGAACCATCAATGAGAAGACAGGACACACAACTAGAACCACCAATGAGAACACAGGACTAGAACCATCAATGAGAAGACAGGACACACGACTAGAACCACCAATGAGAACACAGGACTAGAACCATCAATGAGAAGACAGGACATAGGACTAGAACCACCAATGAGAACACAGGACTAGAACCATCAATGAGAAGACAGGACACACGACTAGAACCACCAATGAGAACACAGGACTAGAACCATCAATGAGAAGACAGGACACACGACTAGAACCACCAATGAGAACACAGGACTAGAACCATCAATGAGAAGACAGGACATAGGACTAGAACCACCAATGAGAACACAGGACTAGAACCATCAATGAGAAGACAGGAGACACAACTAGAACCACCAATGAGAAGACAGGAGACACGACTAGAACCACCAATGAGAACACAGGACTAGAACCATCAATGAGAAGACAGGACACACGACTAGAACCACCAATGAGAACACAGGACTAGAACCATCAATGAGAAGACAGGACACACGACTAGAACCACCAATGAGAACACAGGACTAGAACCATCAATGAGAAGACAGGACATAGGACTAGAACCGCCAATGAGAACACAGTACTAGAACCATCAATGAGAAGACAGGAGACACAACTAGAACCACCAATGAGAACACAGGACTAGAACCATCAATGAGAAGACAGGACACACGACTAGAACCACCAATGAGAACACAGGACTAGAACCATCAATGAGAAGACAGGAGACACGACTAGAACCACCAATGAGAACACAGGACTAGAACCATCAATGAGAAGACAGGAGACACGACTAGAACCACCAATGAGAACACAGGACTAGAACCATCAATGAGAAGACAGGAGACACGACTAGAACCACCAATGAGAACACAGGACTAGAACCATCAATGAGAAGACAGGACACACGACTAGAACCACCAATGAGAACACAGGACTAGAACCATCAATGAGAAGACAGGACACACGACAAGAACCACCAATGAGAACACGACTAGAACCACCAATGAGAACACACGACTAGAACCACCAATGAGAACACACGACTAGAACCACCAATGAGAACACAGGACTAGAACCATCAATGAGAAGACAGGAGACACGACTAGAACCACCAATGAGAACTAATCACATGAGATTAGGGAAGCACATGACAAAACCAGAAAAATTTGAGAAACTAAAATAAAAGGTATAAAACGATAAAAGTGAGCCTTTTACTTTCTATTTGCATCATAAGAACACAAAACATGTTTGTTAAAGATGAACTTAATATCATTGCACTCAATCAAACAGCTGAAGCGCTACATGTTCATTCATTAAAAACACATCTTGACAGTGTCTAAATCAGGGGTGCCGATCAAAATGATCAACCTACTATAAAAATACAAAAACATTTATCAATGTATTGAGAATCTTTATATGTACAGTATATGTTGGTGTAGCAGAACTACATGAACCCGTATTGCACAACACAACTCTGTACATTAATTGAGTTTGAACAAAATGACTGCTGTCCGGACAACTGAGAGCTTAGTTCCTTCTCCCTTCTTCTCAGTTCGCTTTTCGTAGGGAAGTTTTTATAAACGGTGGGAAAACGCCGCTCCACTTTTCCCTTCTTCCGTATAGCGATGACAGATGCAAACGCTCTTCAAAAATGACGTAGTGAAAATAAACTCCAGCTCTCACTCCGTATGGAAGTGGTCAGTTTTTACTTCTTTCCTTCTTCAGCTCCTCCACTCATTTTACACCCTTTCTTCAGTTTAAAAGAAATAAATTGGAGGTTTTCTTGCTAGAGTTTAGCAGCACTCAGTGACCCATGTGTCAGAAAAGGTCAGAGGTCAGACTGGCTGCCCTGAACATCAAGTAACATTTCATAGTGAGGACGGATGACGGATTGACGTCTACATTAATTCCATGCGATCTTCCCTCACTAGCTTTGCGATCGGCCGGTAGATCGTGAGTTAGACAGTTCAGAAAACGTTCTGATTGGCCACTAAAAGGCATAAAAACACAAAGATTAATTGCACACTAATATTGTCCACTTTTAGTGGCGATGCTTGCCAATATCGCCTTCTCCTCAGCGCATACATGCAACAAACCATTCATTTCAATGTCATTGCATGCTCTTTTCTTGTTTTTGTTGCATCGTCTGACGCCTGAAAACGGCGTCTGGATTTAGAGGCGGCGCGCGTCTGCAGATTTACTACAGCACATAAAGCACATCACGTCTCCGGGGCATTCAAGTGATTTGCACCCAAAACTCTGAAGAACTACATGAGGATTCAGAGTTTCGCTCACTGATCATCTCCAGTCGACTTGTGCTCAAACACTTACAAATTCCTGCAGCGGAAACCCAAGAGTTCAATTACAGCATGTTTGTGTGTTGATTGTTGCTGGCTGTTATTGTGCAGTCTAGACTAATTCTGGGAGAAATGAGCAGCTCTATCTGCTTCTCTCTCGCTGTCATATGGGCATAAACAGAGGCTCGGAAGATAAAAATAAATTAAGTTTCTCTGCTCTGCTGAAGCCTGTAAATAATTAATTGGTTTGTTTCAAAAGAGGATGCAATGCATGTCAGATTCACCCATTGTCCCAGGCGCCGTGATCCTGTCGTGTTGCCTTAGCATTCAAATGCTCATCTTTTTAAACGCTGTTGTGAAAGGAAGGACTGTTTCTCACATGAGAGTGGAAGAAAACACCATATAAACCTCAGCAATCGCATAACAAGTGTTGCAGAGCGAAACATCAATCCAATGTCACAGTCTTCTGTCATCTATACAATGTCAAATCACTCAACGCATCGGATTCAGCATGCAAAGGTTCTCGGTTTGACGCCCACTCGTAAATAAACACAGCGCTCCTCAAATAGACAGATTTCACGGTGATTTGTAAACCGTGTATTATTAAGGCTTATGAAACATGTGAGTCACATCACAAATCACAGTGCTGGCTAAATAATGAAACTACGATGAGCGAGCCAACAAAAAGTGCGATTGGCATGATGAAGAATAAGTTTCAGAGGCGAGAGATGATATTAATATCCTCCATCTGAGAGTGACGAGTGGATAAGTGCATGTGACGTGTTGTAATAGCTCAAGAGAAAGCCTCAGCGCTAATTAGGACGTGCGGTTTGATGTTTGCTTCACATCAAATCCCACAGACGCACCAGTGTCCTCTCCAATCACATCACAGGACGCTCTTGATTTGATTTAACACCGCCGTTTTAGAAGTGAATCAACACGCTCGTTCATTACGATCGGGTTTCGTGATGCTCTTGCCTATAAACTTCCACTCTGTGCATCTCATTAAACAATTAGAAACTCACACGAAGCTTAAAGGAAGAGACGTTCACTCACGCTCGTGTTGACAGACGTTGAGTTCAGGAACTTGCTCGTCTGTGATCGTCCCTCCAGATCCATGACACTCAACTAAA